>CAJQZM010032633.1:9393-36237 GCA_907164665.1 Colias nastes | reverse complement strand
TTTTTGTGTGCAATAAAGAATTTTTCATTCATTCATTCATTCATTCAAAAACGTTACCACCTAAAATTTATACGGAACACAAAATCGTCAAATAAATTCCGATCAGATTTTTTCACGGAGCGTATAATTTAGTCCTTAGTCACGTGGTGGTCCGGGATTATCCTAAAACGGTCGCTAGATAAATGTTTTTTATTTATTTTCTATAGCGCAGTTAATTAGGCAATAGTTCATTTAATCAGATCGCCGTTCAGTTTTGGTATTGGGTTTTATTTTGCATTAGATATGCCTCTGTGATGGTGTGTTTTTAAAGGTTTTTTTTAGTTAGGTAATTTTTAAAGTATAGGATTGAGTTTTATTGTATGTTTTTGTTATGTAAGCGTATTCGGTATTATCAAATATTTTAAAGATAATTTATCCTTGATTCTGAAATGACTAATCCAGTTAAAACTATGCAATTATTTTTTTGAACTTTGACTTCAAAGAAATGGTAGGATTTCTTGTTGAATGACCCAGTTATTATAATGTAGCAAACATAAAGTTCACATTATGGTATTTTCTCTTTTTCATATAGTATCATTTTGTTATTGATTTTACATGATTATACATTTAGAAATTTAAGATTTTAAATGCAATTCTCCCTGCGGCTGCGGCCTATAGTAAGTGCCCGAAACGTCCACAAATACCTAATAAATAAATAAAAAGTCTTCTAGAAATAGCTAAATTATTGAATGTTAACAAAAAAGGGTTTTTACGTTAGCGGAACAGTCCAGTTTAATGTTAAGTTGCGTGTAAATTGTAACGATTTGTATAATATTATGCTAATGTTGATGTAATTGTGATACGGTCGCCCTAATGGCGGTCATGGGCGCTGCGAGCAAATTGAATTAGGGATATATGGGAAACTATTCATAGAGTATGAGATTTATGCTTTTACAAGATTTATACAAGTAAAATGTTACTCTTATATGTAGATGGGTAAATATTTAATTTCATAGGCTAGGCTATAGCTTAATAATCACTTTATTCTATTTAGCTTAAAAGATAAAGAGATGAAAAATTAGAGTAATGATACAACTGAAAATTATAAAATGGAATCATTTTATACAAAGACTTGAGTATCCAAATGGACGACAGGAAAAGGTTAGGAGATAGCCTATTCGGAGTAGGAAGTTGTTTCTATAATATTGTTACTGTATTTCGGATGGACGCAAATAGGAGAGTTGAATATTATGCTTTTCAGCGCTCATAATTCCCATTTTCTCAATAACATCACATTTTTTCATTTATAATAACTGTTAAATATTAAGATGATAGAGTTACAAGTAAACATGGCAAATGTTGTTCTGTCTTATTTTATAATTTAGGGGGGTGAAAAGTAGATGTTCACCAATTTGCAGACCTAGCAGGCACGCAAAATTTCACGAGAATCGGTCAAGCCATTTTGGAAGAGATTAATTAGAAACGCCGTGATAGAAAGAGAAATTGAATACAGAATTTGATATAAAAATGATTGTCGTGTCACATCTATCACATACAGTCCATCCATCGAAATAAAACTGACGCCAAGACGCATTTACGTGCCCAGCAAACCACATCAATTTTACCATGATGTCTTATAGCAGTATTATTTCCACTGTACGAAAGAGATGGCGCTAGACCTCTATAGCGCTGTCATTCTTCAATACTGGAAGTAATACTGCTTTAAGACGGCATGCTACGGGGGCAGGTTTTCGATTTTCACGGTGATCGACCAGCGAGATACCATCGATTTTCCACCAGCAGCACGCACCTACTCACTTAATTCCTGATTTAGGACCGCATCATATTTTGATAAGTATTTTTAATTTGAATAAATTATGTTTTAAGCGCGTTATCGGTGCGTAATGGCGGGTTTAATCATAACCGTTGTGGTTTCATGGTGAAATGTCACAGAAATGCTTTGCTCACGAAACGGTTTGAGAGCTAGAGAACAATGTTGCTATTACCTTTTATTTCTGTCAATATATTTTTTCTTAAAACATAACATTTTGAATTAGCAGTTCCCTAAAGATGGTAAATTTCCCCGTTAGTTTTTTATGTCAAATGAAATAATTATTGATGGTAAATTTTTAAGAATTAAACGTTTTGTAAGATTAACTCAAATACAACTATACATTACACAATACTGAATTAATGCTATCAACTATATACAATCAAAAATACCATGTATGTTTCCAACTGCTATAAGTGTAAGTTAAGATAAGTGAGAGATACATAACGAAAGATGCGTTGATGTCTTTTAATACGATGGACAGATAGCACGTAAAATACGGTAATTAAGAAATTAAATGTAATATATTTTTATGTCAGCGGCTCTTCAACTATGTTCCTTACAAAACACCATCGATAAAGATGTCAGGAATCATATTTTTCGGCGCCACAAAGATTGTAAAGATAACCACAAACCCTTTACGGGCTTTTTTAACTCTTTGTGAATTTAGAACATTGCGTGAAATTTTTTTGAATTAAATTTAGACGCTTTATCTTTTGCGCGCTATCGAACTGCGTGCGCCATTTTCATTTTGTTTTGATTTTTGTGTTTAAATGTTTATTTTAATATGCTGATTATGTTTTTTGTTTTCAGGATCTTTAGCCGGTACCATGCCGCACACAGGTATGTTCAGATTTTAAAAATAAATAGTTTTATTAATGTAGTACTTATAACAAATATATAGCATAGCATAGTTCTTTGTAATAAAAGTGCGACCAATATTCTCTCTTTAACCTTTAAAAGGAAATGTATTAAATATTAATAATTATTATCATTCGCCAATATTGTTATAACACTTCATAAAGACTTCATATTGTAGGTATTTAACGTACATTATTACATACAACCTATACCTACATTAGATTGTTAAAAAAACATAATAAACACACCGCCCAAAAACTTTTTAATAGTGACTTTTACACATAGAGAATATATATTTTTTACGTCATTTTCAAACAAAAATAAATAGAAAATACGCCAGTTGACAGAACAATCAGGAAAAAAAAACTGGCGGCAAAACCCAATCACACACAAACACACCCTCTTAATCCACACAAACATAAATAAATCGCAGTCCCAACTCCCACGCAATTTTAAACAATCCTAATGAACACAAGCATTACGCGTTATCGCCAACAATTTACCTCACGCATTGAAATCATAAGCCGTTTCAAAGAAGTTCTGGCGGCACCATTACGAGTAATTAAGGAATCAGGTTGAAATCTCGTTGAGATAACATCCGATCGGCCCACCCGGCCAAAAGTGACCAGTTTTTCTAATTTATATGCTTAGTTAGCGTTGAGGCGCGTATAGATTGGTGTTTGGTGACTCGGAATGCTTGGATTTTATATGGTTGCATTGGTTGCAAGTTTGGTAATGGTTTCATTGTATCAAATGCTATAGGTTTTATTTGATTCTTATGAAAGGCAAAATGTCAATGAAAGAAAGATAGAAAAAGGCATCTTTAATAGTCATCATCATTGCGCATAAAAAAGTTTATGTATAGTAACGTTTTCCTTGTGTAAACAAGAAATTTAGGTAAAGGAGGAGTTGTTGAAAATAAAAAATATACCAGCCGAATTGATAACCTCCTCCTTTTTTTGAATTCGGTTAAAAATGAAAATAATATAACAAACAAATAGTAACATCATATAAAGGTATTATTTTTCGAAACGCATAACATCCAAAATATAAAGTAAATATCTTTTTGTCACAAAAAACTCACAGTATACATCCACCCTTATCCTAATAAAGTATGCTGATTCCACAAGCTCTGCTTCTGTTAACTTCTAGTTGAACTCAGTAATTAAACGTATCGTTCATGTTATGCAGAATTGAAGATTTGATCACAAAGTATCGAATTTATCGTAATATCTCATCGCAGTCATTAAAACGATACTTTCGGGGCATTTGAGAAATATTAGATTTCTTTGATATGACGAATGTTTTGGATCACACACGAAGTTTCCGGGTTTTAATTATTTATACGTTGAAGGCTTTATATATTTTAAAGTTTGAATTGGCTATACTGTATTGACTCGTGCTCGAACATTGACTCTATTCTAGCTTTTGACAAAAATTGAAATGTCCACACTGTCCTAGTGATGTTTGAAAAGTAATTCTGTGTGTTTTCCATATAATATATCGTTAGCCATTTAATCTACGCATTATCTGTTTATTTAATAGGTACATATTACATTTAGCAGAATACTTACATTATATTATTAATTGTCGTCAAACAATTACAGTAAAAGACAAGGATCTTACAATAGTGTATCAAGTATAACTAACTGCAAAAAGTATCATGTATAGTTGTAGTAACAAGTTGAATGTAGGTAGGTATTATTGTGGTAGTAGTAATATTGATATTTTTTTTTCCGTCTTAGAAACCCGTATATTACCCGTATATCATGAAAACAACCTAACCCAAAGCTTTTGGCAATAATACCTCACTTTCCTTATTTATATTTTGGCTCTATCCAATCTTTAACATACTTAAATCTCAGCCAGATATTTTATAAACTGTGAACGCATAAGCGTGTGACGGCTCACGCTTGGCTGATTTCGACGCCTAATGAACTTATTGCTTGGCTATATTGAATCGATCTTGAAAATATAACATGGACATGGTTCGGTTAAAGAACTATTTAAAAGTAAATATACTTAATTTCAACGTAAAACAAATGTATAGATGTCTTTAAATGATTTTAAAACGGATAAAAGTTTCGTAAAATGTCTTCCTTAAAATTATTAAAGAAAAAAAATTCTAGTTGCGGTTATTAATTGGCCAATATACATGATATAAAATTTTAGTATAAAATACAATTTGCATAGCTGGACGCTTCTTTGACCATTTAGATCAGACTTTTAAAAAAGCTTGGAATCCAATATTATTCATAGTAGAGCATTCTTAAGGCCTTAATAGGGGCTAGCGACCTTGCTAGGTGATTTACAAGGCGGGATCGGGCACCGGTGCGAATCTACCGAAGTAAAAGTAGGTATAAAAATTATTAAAAAGATATTTGGATATGGAATCAAAATTTAAAACAACCATGCCCTGTGTTTCAATTTCATAAACACACTGTAAAAACACTACAATAATTGACGTTATATTGACTTAGCGTTTTGGTTTAAAGTCCAAAAATCGACCTCAGTTCATGATTTTTTTCCAAAAAACCTGGTTGTAAAATAAACAAATTAAAACAACCATGCCCTTTATCATATTCGAAACTTTAATATACATTTTTTTTAGATATGGATATTAAGAATCTAAGAAGAAAAACGGTTATAACTAGAGTTAATTTTCGGTATTTTAAAAGGGAATTCTACCCGATTCAGGCCTTAAAGCTTTTCCCACATATTTTAAAAAGTATAAAAAATCTTTATTGTAACCAGCTTCAAAAAAGCTTCTAGCTTCTGCAGCCTCTTATTTGTGAAAGATTTTTAGTCAAAGACATAAACAATATCTCTTCACAATTAATATAGAAAATCGATTACAATACACGTATCCACACTAATCTTTACCGAACAAAAAATCGGTCCATCAAAGCACTAATACCATCATATACGATTTTCTACTCCACTGTTTACAACTGTGTTACAATTTTATATCGTAAACTTTTATATTTTATTGTCAATTAAATATACCATCGCTGTAGGGCGTTATAAAACGGATTAAGCAATGGCGCGAAATGATCGGGGATTTAGATTAAAAGATTTTATTCTAGTTATATTTGAGATAAGAAACTGGTATGAACCGGATTATATCCGTTTTCTAGCACATTCTAGCTGGGTACACTCTCGGATTTTGACACATTATTGTATTTAATTGTGTTATAAAACCAGCTACTGTATTCACTTCCAAGACATCCATGTCGAAAACGCTCTTATCTTCGACGTAATAGGGTTCTAAAAGGTCATAACTTTAATAAGAGCTTTATTATGAATAAAACTGTTAATTGTAATATGTAATAAACTGTTAATTGTATATTTATTGCATTAGGAATTCATTTTTAATGTGCATGTAGTGAAGGTTTGAAATGAAACAATACACTCATTCAGAAATAATTTATTTTATTATAAAGGTAAATAATTGATAGAAAATACACAAAATATCATCCGAAATGTCTTCAAGTTAACCATGACACATCGTTTGTTAATAGGGATTTCTTTAGACAAAGCCAAATACACCATTTAATACATTAATGTAGTATATCCCTTTTGGTTATCAATAATGAACTCTGTTATCTAATTTCACTAACATGATTTAAATTCAAAAACTTCTGGATTGATTTTTATTCTGCAATTCTATTTCAGCAATGGCTGGCGTGAATCTCGAGGATAAGTTTTAATATATAATTTATTAAGTTTTAAATAATGCAAGTAAAACGACGGACAGAAAGCTATTTCATTTATAAATGCAACATTAAAAATAAAGTCATCTAGCCCCATACAAAACAAATCTACTAGAATTTACATCACCACTTCCTCTTAGGTATCAAATATGGGCACCACATTTGTTCCACCTTCCTAGCTGCTGGTGACAACTGGTTTTCAGGCCTCTCGTGTGGTTCCAGGATCTTGTACGCTTTGGGCTTTGAAAACTTCATGTCTATATAGTCGACCCCGTGGGGTTGCCATACTGTTGTGAAGCCTGTTCCTGCAATATGGATTAAAAATAAATTAGTATAAAGGACCTGGCGTTTATATCTGGTACATACCTAGGAGATAGATAAACAATCGTTTTATGGTTTTAGGCTTGTTTTATAGGTATTGGTTGATTAATTAGATTTGATGTAACAATTATTATTTTAAAACTTCTATCGCGGCAAACATATGAAAACTACTACTACTACTAGCCCCAGCTTCACATTGGATAAAAATAAAAACTGTATCTTAACTATCACTTTTAAACCAGTAGTTTATTTGTATACATCTAACCAAACAAAGAACTTTTCACTCCTGTATGTTCAGATAATAAAGAGCGAGAGATGATAGAGATTAGAGCTTTACAGTAACAGATAAGAGCTTTCTAAATCGTACCCTTATCGTACCAATAGTTTTAAAGAAAACTTCATTAAACATTAACTTTATATCAAAAGATAGTACATACTGTCATAATTATCAATGATATCTGGCCGTAAAGTTCCGACCGTGTAAAACCTGAGCTTTTTTACAGCTTCCATATATTCTTCACAGCGACATCGATCCATTTTCAACACAAAAATTATATAGTAAATCTTAGTAAATATTGCAAAATTGACACTCACATATTTTTATGAAATTTTTAAAACGTCATTTGACAGAGGGAATACTTTTTGCTTTGGTAAGCTTTTGACTTTATTTGCGAATCCATAGATAGACATTTTTTAAAGATATATTACAGTGCGACATAAAAGAGATGAAATTAATTAATTTGGAACTAATTTTTTTTTCATTATCTGGCAACCCTGAATTTTCAATGCAGCTGTCAAGTTGAATAAAAATTTGTTGTTTTTTTGGTGAAGTTGAGAATTCATTATATAAAATTGTAATTTTGAACAAGAAATTTACTCAAAAAAGGAGAAATCACGAAAAAGGTTAAACGTAGCGGTGTCCGTGATGCCATATATAAAGTTTTCATTCGGTGTTTCTCATAATTTCAAGCTGAAAAACGAGAAAAATATTTGGAAAACGTTTACAAACGTACAGCAGATTATACCGGTGAGATTCCATTTATTTTTGCTCAGTACTACGTAAAATAGAATATTCCATTAGTGACGAGTGTTTAATGTACGTATCTATGGCGATTATTACGTTTTTGAAATTTAATTTGAGGTTATTTGGATGTAAACAAAAACTAGTTTTTATAGTGCGACCAGCACAATTTGAGTCAAGAAGTTATATCCAATCCAACCAGCCTTAAATAGTATAGTGATAACTATTTTCATACAGCTATCTATGAATCCTTACTTACTACTTACTAGAGTGGCGCAGGGACCCAAAGTGAGTCTTGGCCTCCGACATAAAAAAAAATAGTTTTATGCTACTAAATAAATATGCTATATGTACTATTTTATTTTATTAATCTTAATTCGTTTGTTATAGGGATTTCTGAAAGCACAGTACGCAGGATAGTGGAGCAAGGGAGTAAAAATGAAGGAGAATATCTACAAAAAATAAATAAAAATATGTAGTTTTCAAATCACCTTGTTTTTTTTTACCTGACGGACCCAGAAAGAGGGTAATGTGTTTGAGCCTTGTTTGAGCTGTATGTATGTATGTTTGTTTGTTCGTATGTTTGATTCTATGTGCGCCTCTGCAGTCTAAATGGCTTGACCGATTTTTATAAACTAATTCCAAATACATTTAAGTAAAATTTGACCTAGGTAGGTCATTTAAAATACTAATGTATTTTTGTCTTAAATTTACACGATGATGAATGAAACAACTTTAAATCGCGGTATTTATTACTTTTTATATTTTTGATTTTTATTCTATAGTATCAAGGTCGCTTGCGTCGCAGTATCAGTGTTGCTATATGAGCGACGGTGGCGCCCTCATTTTTTGTCATCTCTTTTGTGTCGCACTGTACAAATGAATGTAAAAGTATACGTTAAAACGTGATAAATTATCAGTGATTATACCTCATGTCTACCATTGACTTCCCATGTTTCAGCTTTTACATCCAATAAAAATTAGTAAGTCTTTGTCGTATACAAAAACAGCGTGTTAATAAGTTTGTCCATACTATTATATAATAGGTACATACCGGCGCACGGTGTTATGTCCAGCCAATAATAATTCAGTAATCATCCGATATCACCTATACTTTACACTAATATTGAGACAGAATCGTGCAGATCGCTCCCGTATTGACCGGCAACATAAAATCAGTCACAAGCCATAAACATCGCCATAACTTGCGATATATACGAGCTATATTCGCTAAGAAAAAGTTTAAATAACGTTTTACGATCGGATTGTAAAAGCGATATCGTACGATCCCAGTTTTTAAGGCTTCTTGTAAGTTATAACATAAAGTGTATCTCGACATTGTTTGGGAGATCAGAATTTGGTTAAACTATATGGAGATGATTTTATTATTAAATCCGAATTAAAGTTTCCTGAAAAAATCTTTCCTACACGCAGATATATACTACAGATATACCTGTTAAGAAAATCTAATCAACATACTGATTGTTACATAAATGTTTTACATAAAAAAAAGTGTTAGTGCCGGCTAGAGTACCGAGAAAAACTATTATTTTAGATTCGACTAGAATCTATCTGAAAATAATGGTTTCTTGGCTTGATTTAACAGCTATCGTTAATTCCACTGACAAAGTCATAAACCAATTCCTGGTTTTACACTATTTATTACTTTAATCTCATAAAATTAAAGTTCTAATTTGTTCGTCGCAATTTGCGTTTATGATCTTTTAGAGGTGATAACCTCATAAAATTATGTAATTTTTTACAACGGTTATAACATAAAAATGTGGACGCGATGTCCTCCGTCTAACTTACCTTAATTGAGATAAACTAATTATGGATATTTTCTTGGCAGTTTATCTATTTTATCAATGCATTTACATTTGAACCTATCTGTCCTTCAGATGTGATTCTTAAACAAAAAAATAATGTTTTCAACAGTTCGAGTACTAAGTCATAAGCAACCATTAATAGAAGTACGTACTATATGATAATTAAACGTTAGATAAAGACATACAGAAGAATACGAAAAGAGACTCTAGCACGCCCACAGCCTCTGGAGAATCTTGTGGGTGGTCGGACTCTTACCACTATTTAGCAATATGTGTTTTACTGCTTATGCTTTTGCCCTATTATATTATGTCAAAGGTAGGCAGTAGCCCCAACTATCTATACTCACCTTAACCTTAACATCATAAAAGGTGTGTGGTACAAATAAACCACAATAGTGTGCTACCACCTTTAGCGCGGTATTTCACGGCTGTACCGACAACCCTCACTCGCGAGCAAATTACTTTGCCTTTTACGATTCTTCCATCGTTGTCGGGAGCCGTTCCACTAAATAATATAAAAGATGGACTTTAATTAGGTTCTCGCTTTAGTGCTAAGAGAAAAGACTGGACGGCGTAAATATTTTTAATGCGTAACTAATTTCCTGTGGGTAATGGTTGAGTTATAGAAATTATAGAATTAAGAAAGACTTTATTATAAGTAAGAACATTTTTCTATAATTAGATAGGATTTATCAAAGTGATACTGTCCAATAAGAAATCAAAATTGATTTCTTTCACATTAAAATTGTAGAAAAACGTATCCTCATCCTAAGTTGAACATGTAGGTATAATATACCTAATTATTTATTATTAATTACATATTAGGTCATCCTTTCCTGAGGAATTTTTAATATAACATCAAATTTAACACAAAATGGATAAGGTAAATATTATAATGGAATTTATAAAACAATGTTTGATCGCCCTTACGCGACGTTACAATGTGTTTGCCATATATTATAAACCAATCAGCTGTAAGGGCTCTACTTATAACACACCAATTTCTCTTTATGAAGACATCAAATATAAATTGTAATTTACGCACACCCTGACGTCGCTTATCAGATATTTTATTATGAGCAAAAGCGGGAGCCGCTTGCTTTTTTTATACACGATTAGCAATTGGAAAAATTTTAATTTTTAATCTGAATTTACTGTTTACAATTTATGTTTTAATATCAGTTAATGTAAACAAGATGTTTCTGAACGGTTGATATATAAACATTCTTGTCTTTGGTTTTCGGTTTCGAAATTCAAAAAACGAATAAAAAAGTAAACGCAATGTTTGACAGTCTCAAATTATTTTAATAATTTTAAAACAATTTTATTCTTATACAAGTTGTCTTACAAAGACAATGTAATCACAATTTAATGAATATAATAATTAAAAGTTAGTATTAAAGAATATAATTGAATGTTTAAGTATGAGCAATCATTTATTTACATTTATAGAGTGGAAACGCACCTAAATCCACACTCATTGATGCGAAAGTGTATTTCATTTCCTTGTCTGTTTTTCATGCTACAAGGTTACAATTTTTTTCTTAAAAAAAGTTTTGTAGTTTTTAATACATAGTTACATAATGTGTACGTGTATCTAAAATATTTAAAAAGTATTTTGTCAAAAGATTAACAACAGACATTTTTTCCTTTATAAGAAAGGTATTCCGTCCTAAAAAAAATGTTTAGTGGCACGGGCCCCTAATATTATGATCAACAATTGACCATACAGGTAGAATAGGGAATTTGGCAATCAAATAAATATTAAGGCAAATGAGACAGGTGAACTGAATGTCCGTTTCAATACGAAATAATTCATTGCGACTGCCTTTAATATTGTCTTGTTAATGAATGTGTTTGTTCTTTTATTGTCATTGCTTTTTTATCTGTGGTAATTATCTTTTATAATCTATGGCTTAAAGTTTGTGTAGTATTTTGGAGGCATACGAGTAAGCTTGATATATTGCTGTAAATTCTGCATTGTCGGCTTTTTTGAGAATAAATTAAGTGTTTATTTAAAAGAATTTCCATGTACCGATTATTTATAATGGTGTTCCCTTGTATATATGTGTGATTTAAGAATAAAATTATTCATGCCGATTTCTTTTGTGCAAAGGTCACGTAAAATATTTCTTTGCTTGTATTATTTTACTGCGTTATATCGATTCTTTGTTTGAAAAGTGGGTAATAATATATATTTTAAAAAATACTGTTGTAATATCTACATAAAATCAAATGTATAGTGCAATAATTTAAATATTTATACAATCATTAACCTAACATAAATATATGACTTCTAAAGTATTACTACCCTATTTTTCCAATTTACATTCCTTTCAAAGTGTTTTAACACTTTTATTAGCTTCATCTGTAGGTTTGAATGTAACTGACTCTTGATTTGAATGTAACTGAATTTTGATTCACTTTTAATGGACAGATATAATTCTAACTTTGTACAAGTGTACGTGTTGTCACCTATCTTTGATAAGTATCAAAGATAGGTGACAACACAATAATTTCATCTAACTTAACCGAGTTTTTTATATAAGTTTATTATTTACCTTTCCAGGGCAAGCGGGTGTAAACCAACTAGGAGGGGTGTTCGTGAACGGCCGTCCTCTCCCAGACATGGTGCGGAAGAGGATAGTGGAACTGGCCATCCTGGGTGTCCGCCCGTGTGACATCAGCCGACAGCTGCTGGTCTCACACGGGTGTGTGTCGAAGATACTTACGCGGTTCTATGAAACTGGGTCTATTAGACCCGGCTCGATTGGCGGGAGTAAAACTAAGGTTAGTGATGTTTTTATACACATTTCGTAATAAGTTATGTAGGATTGTCGTGCGTTTTGGACTTGTATATTTAAGACTTTTTAACGGATTTCATGAGAGATTTATTTATCACAATATCCTGTCATTTCGAACATTTTACAGCTCTTTTTTGCTCTTAATGATAAGTAGATACAGTTCATTACTTACTTCATTTTAATATACCTAGTTGTATTGTATATGTACGTTTTTGATTGAATAAATTATTGCCACTGTATCAGTTTCACATTCAGCTTCTGAACTATTACATAATCACTATGAAAACTAAATGCGGAGAAAAATGATCTTATTATCTAAAAGCATTTATTACCATGAGTGGACTAATTAGTAAACTGATTACCTAAATACTACTACAGCTACCTTCAGTTAGAAAAATAGTTTAAATGCATTCAATTAATGCACATCAATAAGTTATTATTTATTGAATCTAGATTTTACCTACTAATTATTGTGTAGGTCCCGATTAAAATATTAAACAAATGTTTGTGAAATATTTTTTTTTAAGTAGATATTGCTCTACTTTTAAATTTCTCTGTGGTAATACAATTCAATATTTCCTTGTACATAAACTTAATCATAAAAATCATCAATTTAATTCAATTGACGATTATTCTTATTACCAAAAATTAAATCGCAATGTAGGTACCTACCACACACGACAATACAAAAATCTCAAAAAATACCCAAAAAAGGTTTTCACACACACAAAAAAAAAGAAAATAAACACTGCAACCGTACAATAAAACGAATGGAGGGGTCACGGCGGCAATCAGTTGTAATTATAAACTATAAAATCACTCCACTTTCGGCTCCTTCGGGTGAGCTTTAGACACGCTTCTCCAGTTGTGTACGCGGGTTCCGTAGTTAATTGTTTATTTTTCAATGCTGTCGTTCTAATATCGGCTACAATATTTTTGTTAATAATATATAAATCCGAGAATCTTCTGCAACTGTTTTTTTTTCCCATTTAATTGTTTTTTTTTTTTTATATATTCTGACAGATACAATCGGATCTCATTTAGTTTGTTACGTATTTATTATCACTACAGTAAGAAAGAACTATTTAAGGTAAGATTTGCAGTCTGTAGGTAATTGTGCAAGATCGTTATATACTAGCTACTACCTGTATCGATATACTAACTAACTGTACTATAATTGTTGTACATTTTACATAAATATGTAAATTTCCTGAACTGTGTCTACGTCAGGGATTTTACATTATATAAGTAACCCCTAAAATCTCGAATCAGCAGCGGTGAACGTATCGACCTCACTAAATTCGGTACGCCAATAAACCATTTTGTACCCACAAACGAATGCCGCCGCCAAAAAATTGATTATAACAAAATGTACCGAATCACCCAACTCTTTTATTGCTTTTATGGAAATGTTTAATTGACTACTAATCAAGCTATACGTTCGGAAATCGGGCTGAGATCATCGATACGTAGAAAATATTGATGTAGCGAAATGAAAATAGCTTTATAATCGTCTGTTTATAATGTGCAATTACGGAAAGCTGCATTAATATTAAATTTTATTAGGATTCATTTAAATGTTTATTGTTTATTAATTTAAGATGTGTTTCTTATTGTAGATACTACATCTTACATGTTAGGCGGAAATTAAATTCATCTTTCACTTTTCATTGCATCATGTCCGATTTTACACTGAAGTTTTAGTATCTTGTAGTAAGATTTTAACTGTATAATTATTCAGATTCATCTAAGTATATATACAAAGAAAATTGAACATTTCCAAAAGGAAACAGTTACAGTAAAAATCGAATCATAAAAATATCCTATGTTTAGTTTGAAATTAATCATACGCATTTTATTTCGACCGAAACAAATCGCCAGTGTGGGAAAACACGCAATCGCAAGCGACTGTGTAACAAATATTAACCGTTATTATTAATATACCATGGTACAAAGACCCAGGCATTTACTAAATTAAAAACAAAACAAAATTAAAAAAAGAACATACATGTCAATCTGACGTTTCTGACAACGCCAAAAAGCACATTTTCGCGCGCTTCCATAGTGATGCGCGGTATCTAACTCTTACGTTACAATTATACGAATACGATACGCTTTTATCGATTATCCGTGATCGACAGAAGCGTTTACCGTCTCGATCTAGCTTCCACTTGATAATTGAACTTGGCATTCCCGTAACCGTTTCAGACAAAAGTATTTAACGAATCGAATGGCTATTAAGTACGAATCGATTATAATCTCTGGTTATGTTTCCAGTTTTATTCTCGATTGATCCGGTAACATCGATTAATCGACCGAATATTATTAGGTTGGATTTTTTACGGTTGCTATTGAACAATTAGCGGTAAGGTTAATGTTGGATGCCTGAAGATGAACATAAATCGTAACTTTATCTTCTATATCTAAAGAATTTATAAAAATAATTATTAAAATAAAAGCTCTATTTTCAAAATCATCACTTCGTTCACTTCATTTATTCTTTTGGAGTCTGTACTGCTGCTATAACAATGATTACAATAATTTTAAACATACATAGCACATTCTTTAATAAATATTTAAATAAGACACCAAGCGATTCTTATATAAACCAACCCGTAAGTATTGAGATGCAAAAAGCTTTGAACAAACAACGTCATGTCACGAAAAAAAAGTATTTGATTCTATTTTTAAAATTTATAGTCATAATGCACGGAAAATAGGTGCAACCTAAGCTGGTTTTGCACGACTCAATCGACCACACGGACTTATCCTCGAGTTTACGACCAAAAGTTATGCTTTTTATGATCGATGGCCACAATTTACGACCAAATGACCATAATTAGAGATCACACCGCGCTTCGCTTTATGGCGTTGTATTGACCACTTTCACACTAAATTTGATTGTTACAGCGGTTTTGACTAATGCTTCCAAGTATAAAGTTTAATTGTGATTGCGATTTTTAATATTTGTTATAATTGGCTTAATGTACAGAGGATTTTATTCCAATTAGACGAAGAATTTTATTTTTATAAGTAGGGACCAGAAGATTGTTTCTGAATTTTCTATTCAGAATTCAGAAAGTTGGTTGATACCTGCGTAAAAATAATTTGAGATTAATTAAGTACCTAGTCACCATATTTTGTTCAAATTATCAGAAATCGTAGTTTTTTGGTAAACGTTAGTATGACATGTATATAGTTCTGGATTCAATCATAGGCAAAAACGAAGAAATAACAATAACGTAATCGAGGAGATGCTAAATACATCTAAAACGAGAGCTTTTAAACGAAAATTTAATCCAACTTTCAAAAATTCAAATTATTTATTTCTTTCGGTTTCGTTATTTTCACTAAAAATCGTTGTGCAAAATTTCAATGACCCTAAAGAATCCTTCCTCCTAAAACTAAGGATAGTCATAGACGTAGAAAGCTAGCAAATAATTGCAATCTTACGGTAAACTTATATACCTATGGCCAATTAACGACTTGGCAAGTACTTGAAGTTTTTATTCGACATGCCTTACGAAGGTTACACATAAATTATTAATTTTGCTTCATTATTCCCATGCTAATTTGTATGAAATTTATGTTGAGTGACTATGTAATATTAATAAGCATTTATTCATATAAAACTCGTGTAACGTTCTGTCGTCATTGTTCGCTTTGTTTACTTTAAAAAATATGAATTCACTAATTTCTCAGGAAAGTAAGTAATATAAGTAACCACCTATTTATAATGTTAATATAGGTACTTATGATTTAATATACCAATACCATTATACTCTATATATTATAACTTTTACATTCCTATTTCTTTATGCTCATGACAAGAAAATAATTGTTACTCTACTTACTCTACTCTACGCGAAATTGAACTAATCTTATGAGCTTAAAGTTTTAAGCTGATATTGGAAATGAAGGTAGATTATAGTAGGTACATACCTAGATTCTAGATACGGAATAATACATAGGTACCTACCTAATACTTATTAGACCGTGCTACTACTTAGTACCTACTTACCTTTATTTTTACTTTATTTCCTTTATCCCAAAATCAATCCAAACCTATGAAGATTACTAACAATAATACTATTTAATAACAAAGAAGGAAATGACCTAATGAACGATTTCAAAACGCTTAACCCTTACCCACCCTCGATTTCCGGTAGCGCTTATCATAATCACATGTTGAAGTTAGGGTTAAAATTGTTATATCTCAATAGAATCTAAAGAGTATTCGTATTGTTGTTGCTGCAATGCATTATTTTAATGATTTTAATGTAATTTAACTTGCGTGTATGGTTGGTTTCTAATTGTCGGATTGTACTCTAATTTTTCCGGATTATAATGTTGTTTAATTAATTAATATGAGTTACTCTATTAATTTATTCGGATTTATGCATGTAGCATAATTTATTAATGTTAGATTAATTCATTGAGAGAACAGAAATTATAACCTATAGGTACATTCCTAACTGTATCAGAATATCAGACAAGATTATTTCTAGTTACTCAATATTTATATAAATAAAACTCTTTATAGTTAGGTACGTGTTTATTTTTAATTTAATATTATATTTTTTTTATTCACAATCAAAAAAAGAGGACACTTAAAAACGAATACATTTATAGCAAAAATGCATTGTACATTTTCCCCAAACACGTAGGTATAAAAATAAAAAGCCACCAATAAATACTGCATCTATAATATTTCACAAATTAAAACGAACGTAATTACACCTTCACCGTCAGGGATGACAAATAGATACGATTCCCATGAATTTAAACCAACATATTCGTATATTATTGAAAACTCCGATAATAATCTAAAACTCAATAACATGCTAAAGCCACATTAACAGCTATGACAAACAGAATAACGTGAATATTTTGTGCTGGCAACGTGTTAGCCGTGTTTAATTGCGCAAGCAACACCGAAGCATTTGTATTTAATTTCAGGTTAATCATGGACACGTTTGAATCGAATTCCCTATAATTACACAGAAAAACGCTACAAGAACGTTTCATACAATTCTGTTACTTTTTCTATAAATATTGCTATGATGTTGTTAATTTTTCAGTTATAGGTATGCGTGTCATCTAAAATTAAATAACCAATACATTATTACTAATTATAATTTATTGTCTGTCACCTGAATTAAAAGTAATAAAACAGAAATAAAAATTATACAAGTTTATTTACATTTCTAATAAAAGTTGGTGGTATCAACTTTAACTATTTAATGGATTTGTCAATGTTTGAAATTCAAATATAGATTTTATAATAATATCTACTTACTTATGTTAAACATCAGAATAGAATAAATTTCTTTGAAGAATCTATCTGAGTAGGTAGGTAATGGATTGTCATCGTTACTAAAATTTAATGATAAACCCAGGTGTATAAAAACGAAATAATTGATCTTTATATTACTTATAATGCATAGTTCTTGGAACTTACATAACTCATAAATCGAATATTATTACATAGTCACCGTAAATAAAATGATAACATACATAAGAAAATGAGGAAAATTGTTATATAATTGTGCTAAAAACAATACGTGAATTACATAAACAAATGATTTTGCTTAATAAACTCGATGCATAACAAATCATAAAATACAGCTTTAAGATTATTAATGAAATGATGATTGTTTTACAAGAATCTAGTAAAATACCATAATTTATGTTATGCGTAAATAATTATATTAAGTATCCACGGTACCTACTACCTAGTTTTTTGTTAACCCATTGAAAGGACAAGTATTTTCCTATCAATATGTGATTAGCTTAGATTTATACTAAGATTAACAATCTGTCAGATCTGACTTTAATTAAACGTTATAATCTGTGTAACAGGCACAAAAAGTTTCGTTAATCAACGACAATAGACTTCTGAAAAAAAAAATAGAAACTCTTTTATCTATAATGTCAAATGGAACGCGATCGAAACGTCGTTCCATATTCGAATAATTAGGTCTTTTTCCGAGTGCAATCTGAAGTGGCATCGGGGTAATTTGTAACAGTAATGGCGCGATTGGTCAAGCCGGGTCATGGGAGCGGCGAGCACCTGTCAACCGTTGTCAACCTATCGTCGTGGTTATCTATTAATGCCTTAAGGTGGATGTTCCGACCGTCCCTCCATACATTTTTGATTACCTCTAAACACTTAACACAGACACTATTTCTTTAAAACTAATCATTTTATCACTTCTCTATAATGAAATGTGTGCGCGTTCGACCTTTTTAATCAATAATTTACAATATTTACTTAGAAAAACAACAGTAAAATACCGGAAAAATTTGACACTTCTACAGTAGTGTGCGTGACTTTTGCCAAGCGAAACACGACATAAAGCACGACATCTAGCGCATAGACTATATACTTATTACAGATCTAGCGCGTCAATGTCTAAACGAAAAAGGCGATGTTTAGACATTGACGCGCTACTCGCTAGATGTCGTGCATTCGCGTTCGTTATCTTATACATAATGAGCATAATTCTAATAAATCAAAGTTCTGTGTAAAAATTGAGTAATTTCATTTCCAATCGTTCAAAGGAAATAACAATAAAATAAAATAAAACTAATGACCTTAGAAACTATGTTTTTTTTTGTAAACAATTTATTACTCATTATTGTTCGTCCGTCGTAGGTCTGTAAACTGTATTGTACACTGAAGGTAAATGGTACTGTAGGTACTTTAGTTCGGCGTCGTCGTCCGCGTCGGCTTGATATAAAATTACATTCTTGATTTCATTGACACGCGCTATGATTTGCGCGCGGAATTTCTTGTGTTGTGAATTTATTTTTGTATGCTATGCATTTTAATTGATTCAAATTGCAATGTTTCTCTAGTATGCATTTGAGACTATATTGTAAATTGTAATAATTGATCGTGGGTATAGTAATTAATTATTCTAATAACGCAATTAGTAATATATGTATTTTCGGTGGGATTCAAAACAAAAAATTGGCCCGTGATTTTTATGAAATTTCACCACATTGCAAATCACATCAATCATAGTTCATACACATGTATGACGAAGGTAGGTACGTAAGGTAAGTAAGGTAAGGTAGGTAGGTACTGATTCATCACTGAAACCAGTGATAAATCAGTACCTATATCATATTGTGTTTGAATATTTTTAAACAATGATATAAGTATACAATTATTATAAATCGGTAAACTATCAAAGTAATCACAAACTTGCAAACATTGGTAAAATGTCCAGTAGTTTATGAGCCTATTCATTACAATCAAACAAACAAACAAAGTTTTCCTCTTTATAATATTAGTGTAGACAAACACTATGAATACGATCACGAATGCAAATTCGGGGATTTTCTAATTATTGCTAAATAATAATTGAATTCGTTTTGAAATACTCTATAATTTTTAGTGTATAAATAGACATTTATAATGTGGTGCTCATTTTTTTTGTACTGCTAACGCTATTGTAGGTACCTATTTTCGTTGTTTTATTTCAAGTGAACACGGCCATACAATTTTGTCACGAGCCGCCTATGATTGTAGGTACTTTTGTTAGGCTCCTTCGTCGTCCGCGTCGCGTCGCGTCGGCTCGAAAGTTCTTGATTTCATTGTCACGCGCTATGATTTGCGCGCGGATTTTCTTGTGTTGTGAATTTATTTTTGTATTATTATTATTTTTTATTTTTTTTTTATTTTATTGATTCAAATAAAATATTTCACTAGTATGCATTTGAGACTATATTGTATTATGTATAATTTATCGTAGGTATAGTTATTCTTATAACGCAGTTATATTTTCGGTGGGACAATTTGACCCGTGATTTTTCTGAAATATCACCACGTTGCAAATCACATCAATCATACACACGTATGACGAAAGTATAGTGGCTAACATTGACTCATCAGTTCATCACTGAAACCAGTGATAAATCAGTATATCATATTTTATTGTGTTTGAATATTTTTTAAACAACGATATATACAATTCTGTGGTTAAACACTTCAAACATCTGATCAATAGACTGTGTGATGGATTCCATATTAGTTTTAGTGCAGTGGCAGTGTAAATGTTGTTGTTGAGGTTATGTAAATTTAACACTTTAGTTAACTACCAAGATATAAAGAAATGAGGATAGGACACAATAACTATTGGTTGAGGTATTTATAAACTCATAATATACTTTTAAAAAAATCACGTTTTAATAAATTTCTAGAATTAAATTAGAACAGCTGATTCAAAATAGCCTAAAAAATCTTAATAATAATAATTACGCTTCACAGCAAGAAGAAATGTACCATATGTACCCGCACAAAGTCGATATTGTGTTGCCTACCGTTCGACTCAATGGCTAGGGTTGTACCTTTAATAATTATTACCAAACTAATAAACCGAGTGATGCGAAATAACCATAATTCTTTTAGAGTTTGATAAAATGATCAGGCAGGTATTTTCTTTAATCCTCTGAATTCTCGGTTACTAAATTGTATCGTTGAAATTATTCTTAATCGCGTAAATTTAATAAATAATCATATGGAAAACACTTTTCATTTGTTTTTTTACTTTCACGCCCAACTACTATACAATAATTACGTTGTTTCGGTATTTTGACGAGAAAACGCAGGAAACATCCGTTGTATCATTTTAGATAGATTGTATATTTTGTATCTGTAGAATTGAAATCAAAGCTATGTATATGTTGTCTCCATTCTTTTCTTATCGGATTGTTGATCCCAATGCGAATGCGTCACTTAAATTTTATAAAAGACAATTAAGAACATCAAAAATAAAGTGATACGTAAATATTTCACAGTGCAATATATTATGTAATTAATAATAATTATATATTTATGAAAAAATAATTACATCAGATTTAATAATCGCAATTGTTTTGAATGTACATATGAATAAATGATTACATCATAATAGTAATAATCACAATTGTTTTATTTCCCATTTGTTGCAACCCTAGCAGCAGAAGTACCTACACTGGCGGCGCGGCGGCATCGTGCGACATCAAAGGCATTGCCTTACTAGGTAAGTTTATAATGATTAACTCTTTAATAATTATTTTTGACTTTACTCATTTCTTTTATTATATAATTTACGTTTTACTTTTACAGAATCCGATTCAATGGATTATGAAGACGAGTCACACAACGCCATACGATAGTGATGATGAATGAACATTTCAATAAATGCATGCGTGTTTTTTTATGTTGTTTTGTAATTGTTAATTGTTTCTTAAATAAAGAAATAAACTAAATATTTAAATGATGATTTGTTATTTGCAACACAACTTTATATTTGAGATTCTTTACAAATGTATATTTAGTTTTGTATCATCAAATTTATAAATTTTATTCCATAGTTTTCAAAATTAAATGTAAATGACCATAAAAACATTAATAAAGTAAATCATTGATGTAAGGTCAGGGAACGTAATACATATATACATCTGACCATGTAGAAGCTAAGTCTTGTTGACTGCTGAAGTCTGTAAAGTTTTGTTGTCTGCTGAAGTCTGTACGCAATGAAAATGTCTGCCGTTTCGAAAATAAGTTTTTAAGACCCTAATAAATAAAATATATGAATGGCAGATCTGGTCAAATACTTTCAAAATTGTATTTTTTTCAGCACTTTCATAAGTGTCTGCCAGAATGTTATCCGCGTGATAATGGTCTGCCATTGTTATTTTCCGATAGTAATAATAATCTATTTTCAAATATCAAAATGGCAGACGTGGTCAAATGGTTTCAAAGTTCGCCAAAAATTTCCACCTGTCTTACCTAAGCGCACGCCCCGTCCACCACTCTGGGCTTAGTGACTCCTCATCTCATGTATAGTAGGTATTATTAGGGGAATCAACACACAAAAATCCAGGTCTGGTCAAATACATACAGGTAGCTTTGCGCTAGCTCTCTAGCTATTACTTCTTATGGAGAGAAAACGTAAACATGTACCACGGGCGAAGCCGGGGCGGACCGCTAGTAAATAATAAAATAATAAATAGTGTATTAGATTTGTTATTGTATCTTGTATACCTACGAATAATTATTCTTACGTCTTGTTGGGAAATGTTCAAATACCTACCTATTGAAATAATTTACTGTTACAAATCATTAGTGTTATTAGTTTTGAGTGAATAGGCATGGATCAGAAATTCAGAATATAATATGCTACTAACTACTCAAATACATACATGTTTACACAACAAACACCACTGACCTCTATAACTATAAGTTATAGAGGTCAGTGACCGTCAGTGACAAACACTATGGATACCTACGCTCGCGAATGCAAATTCGGTGATTTACTAATTATTGATACCTAGTCATTGAATTCGTTTTGAAATAGCCTGTACTTTGTAATTTTTAGTGTTATAGACATTTATAAAATGTGGTGCTCATTTTTTTGTAATAAATCATCCCGAACGCTATTGTATTTTCGTTGTTTTATTTCAAGTGAACACCTATACAATTTTGTCACGAGCCGCCTCTGGCCTCTGGGTGAAATAAACAAGTCAAATGATTTTTGTTCTAATTGTATTTTGGTAGTAGTTTGTTTAGAATTTACATTACCATTGTTTAATTTTTACCTACTATATTTTACTAAAAGTCGAGTGCGTCGAAATCGTAAATATCTTTTTCACCTTCCTGGTTTTTTTCCATAGTAAATAGTGTTTTAGATTTGTTGTTGTATGAATAATTATTCTTAGCATAATATTATATCATAGGTATATGCTACTTCAAATACATGTTTTGATAAAAAAAACAATAGTGTAATGTAATAAAATAAAACTGCGTTTTATTGTAATCAATTTTGACATTATTTATTTCCCAAAATTACAACAAAATAGTTTACGCCAACAAATATAACTTTTATTTTTATAACAATCCTACTTGTTTTACATTCACGCCATCTAGACTTAAATCTTTATCATTTTTGTATACGTCTGTGTGTGTAAACGACCCTGTATGCAATGACAGATGTTATAATGCATTTTTTTACCGAATTGGGTGGATTTTAAGGCAATGATATGACATATTTCAATAAAATATAATATTCAGTAACCGCCATGACTATTCCTACGACCTTAATCTTTTCCAATTACGCAAAAACTCAAATAAACTAGAAATGTAGAATTCAGCGCCATCTAGCGGGACATTGGCTGGGAACAGATCGTAGCAATCACCTTAATAACCACGATTAGGGATGTGGAATTTAGAAGGAACGTTTGACAAAAACGTTTTTTGAAGATAACATGCGAGATCTTGTTATACGTTATTTGTGGTTTGCAATGTAACGGAATCTTTTTGGTTAATTAGTTTGAAAAGTCGACGTTCCGTTTTGTTTTTTATTTCAAGAAATTTATTTTTGTAGGTATTTGGCTTAACAATAATATTTAAATAAGGTGTATCTATAAATGGTGAACGTATTATTGAAGACTTTTATTAGCACTATTATTTATTACACATCTATGCCTTCAGCCTTGTGACAGTTCTGAATACCAAGATAAAATATATATTTATTCATCACAGAATATCGAACGCGATTTCAAATTTCTAAATCCGAGCACAGAGAACAGGAAACATGCGTTCATAAATAAAAATTTATTTCCAAACGATTTATATTTTATTGTAGTCTGTGGCTGTGCACAGAATATCAATATGTTTCCGTAACACTGGACGGATTTGCACAGATAATATTCACTTTATGGTGGCTCACGTGGATTATACTGTCGATATTATTACTCGCCTCTTAATACCGTAAAGCTGCTTCATAAAACATATTGGAAATACTTGATACACTTTATCTGATGCCGCTTTAGTTTCACCGTTATTTGTGTATTGTCAATAACGGATAGTGAAATCGAACAATTTATGAGTACATAATAATATGTATGACCGATGATAAACCTATTGCACCATAATGCTTATAGCATAGCAGTTCTGCTTCGCTTATTTGTTTTAAAATATGTAAGAAAATATTATAATTACCTATCTCAAAGAGAGCATCCGCTAAAATTAAAATAATCTAATTTTCCGCACCTGGTGGCTAAATTTCTACCTTTTTGGCTAAACGGGGAAAGGAAAATTGATACCTAAATATTTTATGCATAATCTCTACGCTCTACAGTGAGCATTATTTATAAAATATTTATTATCATATGATTATGTTTAGGATACTTTTTTAGTTTTATTTGTTTTTTATTTATCTATCCGTCATAACCATCATTGAATGACGAACCAGCATCGGTTTGCTAATGAAACACAAACCGCAGCTAAAAAAGAATATTACCGTTAATTACATACAAAAACTAATTATCTAGACTAGTTATTACAATAATCTACAATGCCCCTTAAATATTCACCTTTGATATTCGAATGTCATAACGGTGTCGCGCAATCATTTTTTTTATAATAAAAAACGTCAACTCCTAGACAAGCAACGCACCTGCAATACCATTAAGCCAATATTAACTGCGGAGAATCTCTTCCTCCCTCGAATTAATATCGAATCAATCCGTCATTAAAGCAACGGGTCTCACGCCCCGGCATATTATCTTTCACCCCATCAGGAAGGTGGAAAGTCTAATAGAAATCGGTAATAAGAAACGCTAATCGTGCACGCGTTTGTGGACAGTTAGGAGGCCATCTTGTTTTGTAGCGGCCCGCAAAAACTTATATTGGATGTGTCAAGGTATGATGGATGTTTGCGCACAAAAAGCGTCGCGTACGGAACCGATCGTCACGGAATGCAACTACTGGTCTACCGCTTTCATAATCGATCTTTCGTACCGTAATATCGCCATGATTCTGCTTGTAACGGATCGTTTCGGATTTCATAACTTTTGTTTACAGTAAACGAGAGTATTGATGGCGTTTACGCGTTTCGCGCCGCGAATTCGAATTGCGAATGTTTTTTTTATCTATATGGGATAATTGTGTTTGCCAGTTTCTTATAAGTAAATTAATCACATTCAAATTAGGACTGAGTTGAGCTCATACGTGATATAATTTTATATCATGGGTCATTTTTAGAAATTACCCATAGACAACTTGAGGAACATTATTAAGCACTTCCATCATTTATATCTGTGTATAATATTTGCGTACACCTAATCAAAGCACTCCCCAACCACTTAACACCCAAAAATAAGTGACCATCAAATTAAAAGATAGAGCCGTTAGTAGTTAATTTTCTGATATATATAAGCACTTGAACATCAACTAATGAGGAAAGCCGGGGGACTAAGCAAGTCATTATGGCCGACACCTGTCTATTCGCACGGACTTTCATTTCATTTATTGCCTACTAAAGATATACTGTAATGAAAAATTCCAATGTTCTGATACTGTTGAATAACACGCGTGTTTTGTTTTTATGATAGTAGATTTCGTTAAGAGGGCGTTTTTAGTTATTAAAAATGTTTAGGATACGTCACTAAGACTGATTGTTCAACAATGTCATTAAAAATACTTGTGTGAATTTTTATTGGACTGATTTATAAAAAAAAAGACGGGTTGCACTCCGGGAGTGCCGGCAGAAGTGAAAACTTGATTATTAACGTTGAGCATGTTTGATATCCATCCGTCTTACGCTTTTTCGATCAGGTCACGTGTCCTGACGCGAGTTTAAGGACGCTATTACGTATTTTTACAAAAACACGCTGTTTTACGGTACCATTTTAACTTAAAGCAATTACACGTGAGAACATAGTAATATCTTAATTTAAAGATAATATATTCAGCTCTACGTTCATGTTATAAAAATTGTACGACGTCATACAAAATTGTCGCTGAAATACGATTTTCCCAGCACAATAATCGCATAAAATGCAAAAAAATGGGGTCTAAAACGGTACCATTTTAAGAAAATTAAAAGCCTAATCTATCTTCTTAACTATATCTTATTGAGGGATATATAGTCCTTTATATATGGTGCAATTTTTATGAATCTAAATCAAAATTTTATTTCAATTATTAGCTAAATTAAAAATACTTGTCGATTTCTTCATACATTTTGCTTTCGCGGGTCGTCAGACCGCGCTCAGAAGCGCTCTTGGAAGGACGGGTGTATCGCTCCTCGTCCCAAAAATAAAAACGAATAAGAAAAAGATTATTGTGCGTGCACTGTCGTTTTCGTGATTTGAAATATTTGATACTTTATAAGAGTAAACTGTATAAGTTTCATATTCCAATTATTTGTAATTTAAAATTATGTTTTAAAAATTACGTTGTCTGAGATCCTCTTTTTTATGGGTTGTTGAACGGATTGGTGGGGTAAAGCAATTTGACAAAACTTAAATCCAAAATGGCGCCGACGAAAATTTTACATCTTTTCGTCAAGGGTGTCATTTTCATGGTTTTTGGGGTAGCTATTAACGAATATGAGGTCAAAACTAAAATCCAAGATGGCGCCGACGAAAAATTTGACATATTTTCGTCATGGGTGTCATTTTCATGGTTTTTGGGGTAGCTATTAAC
>CAJQZM010032630.1:0-12805 GCA_907164665.1 Colias nastes | reverse complement strand
AGATTTGGAGGTTTTTGACTTATCGAGGTTCGACTTAACGAGGTGCTACTTATATCCAAATATAATTATGATTCAATCATAATATTAATATGTTAAAACACTTTCCGATGAGTTTATTCCTTTTAAAAATGATAACTGGATATGAAAATTTAATAATTATTATATTTTATTTTAACAATAATACATACAGATTAAATCAAAAAAGTTATAATAAAAACGTTGAGAGTCAGGTACGGATGTGCGGTTGAAACGTGAAACCAGTATTGGTGGAACAAACGAAGTAGGTAATGTACTGATACAAAGGTTTTTGTTTAAATCAAATATTGAATACAGGGGTACATTTTGAACAAATATCAGGAGAATGTAATGTTTAAAATACAGAGTTCATTGAACCTAATTTTATGCTTTGGTTTAATTATATTATGTAATGGGGAATTGAATTGGTAGGTAGTTATAAATGAAATATTGAGCGTCTGTAACTTTGTTTTAGTTTATTGTGTTAAATATTGTTATTTATATAAAATATGGTTTAATTAGTTTTATTCTATCTAGCAGTAGTTAGTTGTTTAACAAGGACCAATGAGAGAGAATTTCTTTAGTACCTATCTACTGAGTTTTTAAGCGCTACACGATTCGTGATGCAAACCCAGGGTATTAAGGAAATGAAATAAAACTAGATTTAATCGATTTTATCAATTTTTTATTGTATGAAATGTAAAATACATTATACATTGGGTTACGATCAAAATATTAAAATAAGATTATACCTTATTGTTTAAAGTGTTTAACTATATAACAAATATAATATTTATAATATTATATTCGTAAAGTTTTAATTTCAACAGATAAAAATAAAATATCTTACCCACTTCGATTTCGATATTGATATCGAAATGATAAGCTATTGTTTCCAAACTTTACCAATGTTTTAGGAATAAAACTCGATACAGAGCTTTTCAAGCAAATATTGATTTAATCGAAACGTAGTGAAACAATGTTATATTATGGTCTACTTACTCGCTTTTCCAACATCGATTTATTTATACTTGTTTTATAAAATTGGGCGGTGAAGAGCATTTGTGGTAAAGTAGTTAAAAAATCACACTTCAATTAAAATGTACTTTAATGATATGATTTCCATTGATCTGCAATTGTGTATTTTCTAGAAAAGCTTTCAGATTTTTTCAGTTTTTAGTCTTCGTTTTAGTCGGTTTTTTCTTTGATAAGAGATCGAAGGAAAGAAACTCTATTAAACCAACATATTGTTTACATGCCTTGTACCTAATAGTTTGAAGACAAGACACTACTCTTGGTCGGTGCGGTGGATTATGGCTTTGATCTTGATAGGACAGTGTGTTTGGAGTATGAATAAAAACTATTGTGAAATTCATGATATTCCAAACCTGACCATTTGCTCATTCCTGAATAACAACAATATTTTATGAAAAAAATAATATTAGTAGGTAGTATACAGTGTGTAAAACAAGTATTCAGAATTATTATTTGTATTTTTATAGTGATGTAATCAGGCGGGAATACGGGTCATTGTTGACCCGTGCAGTGTACAACTCGAAATTACCAACCTCTATAAGCAATACTATAATACTTTTTTTTAATATTCGTTCTGCCATTTTTTAAGTAGGTAAGTAATTCCTAGGATAATATTTAACTTTTACTTTTATTGCATTATTTGTTATGGTTTCACAAAGTTGATTAAAGTTTTAGCCCCTTAGTTACAAAATACATCTTATTTCCTGTAACTGAGAATTCTACAGTGACAAACTTTTACAGGCCATTTAAATTGACATTTAATTTACTACAAAAATATAAAAAAGCAAACAGCTGCCGAATTTTAAGCTTGTAAAGTTATATCTAAAATACAATAAACTATTTGAATCTATACTAATATTATAAAGCTGAAGAGTTTGTTTGTTTGTTTGTTTGTTTGTTTGTTTGAACGCGCTAATCTCAGAAACTACTGGTTCGAATTGAAAAATTCTTTTTGTGTTGAATAGAACATTTATCGAGGAAGGCTATAGGCTATATAACATCACGATATAACGATTGGGAGCGAAGAAATAATGGAAAATGTAAAAAAAAACGGAGAAAATTATTCATCCTTGAGGGCTTCCATTACGTGCGCTGCGTAAACGGTTCGAGATACCAAAAATATATGTATGAAAGAATTATTCCTTTTGAAATGATCTAAAAAAATGTCCGCGACAGTATATTATGTCTATCTTTTAAGATTAACTCACTAGAACCGTTTTTATGGTAATCAAATTTGGTCGAAATTAATGCATTATTTGTTAAGAGTTGTATCAACGTAATAATATTAATCTTTATCCAAATAAATGTGTTGTTGATTAAGACTATTTAATTGTGAACAAAATTGTCTTTGACTTCACTTAATTTCAATGAACATCTTAGAAGATATTACAATTTTAAAATAACACCCGAATCACCCGCGCCGCATGATGTGCAAACTTTGCTTGCGAGCGACGCGGCGGAGAGGGGGGTGTAACTCTAACTTCTAATCCAGCTATACTCTAAGTGTGTTCCGCGGAACCCTAGGGTTCCGCGATACCTCTGTAGGGGTTCCGCAAGAATTTAGACAAGCACTTGCGATGAAGCAAATTCCATCAAATCTAAAATTAGTTATGGATGAAGCGGTCAAAATAATTAATTTTATCAAATCACGACCACTACAATCCCGATTGTTTTCATTATCGTGTGAAGATTATGGCAGCAAACATAAAACACTGCTGCTCCATACAGAAGTGCGATGGCTGTCTCGGGGTAAAACTTTAACAAGGCTATTTGAACTTAGAGCCGAGTTACAAATGTTTTTTTTCAGCAGATACTTCTTTTAATTTGAAGGACCGTTTGTATGATAAAACTTGGTTGTTCCGATTGTCTTTTATGGCGGATATCTTTCAAAAACTGAACGAATTGAATTTATCATTGCAAGGTAAACAGACAACAGTGTTTCGGACAATAACAAAATAACTGCCTTCAAATGAAAATTAGATTTTTGGATTATTTGCGTTGGTAAGAAAGAAATAGAAAGCTTTACGTCACTCAGTAAGTTTGTTAGCGATAACGACTCAGAAATGTTTTAAGTTGATGTGTTTGAAGAATTAGTCCAATATCTCAGTTCGATGCGCGCATCTTTTGAAAATTATTTTCCCGAAGAACAGAATACAAAAATGAAACTGAATTCATGGATTCATAATCCTTTTTTACCCGACTTGCAAAAGCCCGAAAGTATGTCAAACGAGATATATGAATCTCTTTTAGAAATGTCATCAGACACAAGTATGGAGTCACTGTTCAAAACGACGCCTCTCAACGATTTTTGGTGCAAAATCCGTGATGAATATCCAATGCTTGGCAAAATGGCTCTGAAAATTCTTCTCCCGTTCCCAACAAACTATTTGTGCGAAACAGGATTCTCAACCTATGCAGCCACGAAAACAAAATATCGGAATAGACTGGACGCCGAACATGATATGAGACTTCAACTGTCTTCTATCAAACCTGATATCAACCAATTGATGAAAAATAAAAAACAGTTTCATACCTCCCATTAGTTAGATTTTTTCTTTTTTAATAGAATTTATGTATATGTATTTTCTATTATTGTATTTGCCATGTGGTAAAGTAAGTAATAATTAGTACCTAACTGTTACATTGTACTTTTATTATGCTTGTTAATAAAGAATACTCTTTTAAAAACTATTGTTTTATTGTAGGGTTCCATCAAGTATTTTGCTTCCCAAAAGGGTTCCGTCACCAAAAAAGTTTGAGAACCACTGTTCTAATCGTATAGGAGGCAGCAACGTTGACAAGAGAGAATTTTAGTATAGTTGGTTCTTTGATATACTGTTCCTCTTGATATTTCGGTTAGAGTCCGGGCTGTCTGGCTGGCCGCAGTGGTTGCGTTTATTAGTGCGCATCTTATCTGCACAGGAAAATATCCTTAATTTAAAGTCATTTTTTAACGCGTAATTTTTAATCTTTTGCCTTTAGATAGATCCATCAGACATACATTTTTTATTGCAAGACGTTTTTTTCGTTGTTAAATAGGTGCCAGACGCAATTTTTTATTTCAAAATAATTAAAATATCATCGAAATAAGTGAAATTCCATCAACATGAGTCCCCGTGAAGGATAAGTAATCACTGTGTTACTTATACTATATATGTATATTGTATAATATTCATTTTACTATTTACAATTTTTTTGCAACAATCTACCATGGTGCCTCCTTTTCCCAACGAACCTCAAATAGGACGTTAAATGTAAACTTGATAAAAACCAAATATCATCAAATTCATATTAATACCCAAAAGTGTAATAAATATGAAACCATCTATTAAAAATATTAGTTTACTAATTATTTAATATAAGTATTAAAAAAAGGATAATATAATATAAGTAATAAAGTTATTACTTATCTTTTAAGCGGACTCATGTTGATGTAATTTCATTAATTTCGATGACATTTTCATTATTTTAAATAAAAAATTGCGTATGGCACCCATTTAACAACGAATAAAACGTCTTGCAATAAAAAAATTATGTCTGATGGATCTATCTAAAGGCAAAAGATTAAAAATTACGCGTTAAAAAATGACTAAAGTTAAGTATATCTTCCTGTGCAGATAAGATGCGCACTAATAAACGCAACCACTACCGACAGCCAGACAGCCCGGACTCTAACCGAAATAGCAAGAGAAAAGTAGGTATATCAAAAACCCAACTATACTAAAATGACTTTTTTTAAAACGTTGGTAGCTTTCGTACCATAAGAGGTACTATGCCGCGGTCGGCTCCCTTCTGAACGGTTCACCGTATTTTTTTGACACTTCTTTTGCGACAGCCTAATTTTATTGAATGATCGAATGGATAAATACATGACAAACGCAAGAGAAGCGTTGTCGTTTATATTTTAAGTATTTATCGTGATCGAAATAACTGGTCATAATTAAATAATGATGTTAAATGATATTTTGTCTCATTGTCTATTGTGAAAAAAATATAACATCTCAAAAGTATAAAAACTATAACTAATCAACTTAATTCCCACAGGAATATGTTAATTATAATCTATAAATACGTAGTCTATTTTTTTTTCATATTGAGATAGTCTGTAGCCATGTCAAAGTCGAATAGATTATGTAGAAAATAGTAACTGGTAAAAATGGTCATAAAAAACAATAGGGTTAGCATGCGATATCGGCGACGCCGACTAAAAGATCACTAACAATGAGTTGTATCGAGTCTATAGTGCACTACGTGTGACTCTTTTCTCGTTTCGAGCGTGATCTACTTTGTTCAAAGTCTAGATTATTTTATTAAAAAGAATAATGGCTAAGAACTTTCGCATCAACATTTTGTTGAATGTTCTACACAATTGAACGTACAGACTGGACTGATTAAGTTAACGTACTTCTTTTGAAGAACTTTCAAGGTTTTAATTAAAGTAACATTTATTCTTTGCAAGGGTTGGAAACTTTAATTTGAGCAGAGTTCCATTAATCCATTGAATTAGTCTCGTGAGCATTACACAAAGTGACACTGCCTTGTCACGTTATGTTTAATACGTGACTGGGGAAATTCCGAATATTTTCGGCGGCAATAGCTTCATATTATCGTCGTGAAATAAAATGTGTAAATGTAGAATATATCAAGCATTAGACATCGATAATGTTATAATATAATGTTCAATACTTTATCATCTTATTTTTCATGTTAATGTTCTCCGGAATATCGATATTTTATTGAATTACCTACATTGCTGTGGAAAAATCTGGATTATTTATTTATTTTGGATTTTTATTTATGATGTGATATATAAAATAAATTTTAGTATTTACAAAAATGTATACTACTATTCTGTATTTAATATATAAACTGATCCTGAGAGTCGGCCTAATATCCTTTGAATATGAGGTAAACAAAAAAAGAAGTTCACTTTTATTAAGTATGGCTGAGCTCCTTTGTATGTATTAAAAATGTATTAAAAATAATTTATTTTGTTTTATTTGACGCTACTGCATACCTTAATTAGAATTAAAACAAGAATACTTAACCGACTCGTTATTATTATATGACTTAAATGCGAATTGTTTACTGCGCTTATTATGGAGGCTTTTTCTTGGTTTTTAATCATACCCTCAAAGTTGTACGCTTAGGGGAATACCTTTATAAAGTTTTATATAGCTCTATAAGATTTATTTATTCAAAACGTGAGAGCGCTAGAATAATGGCATAAAAGAATATACGGTGCGTGTAAGTGCGTGTTGGACAACACGAAGAAAGACTTTCTCGTACCGTATAAATCAAAATAGCATTTCACAGTTCAAATTATAATATCAGTTAAAAAGGTCTGAGTTGTGTCATATATATCTATGCATCGATAGACTGACGAACTGATGAACACGACGAACCAGACAATTTCATTTATTATAGGGGTTCGCATGTTTCATAACACACATGACATAGATATTGGCGTAGCAGTGACTTCACAACAAAGTCCCAAAACCTATTTGCGCGTGATATCTAAACTGCTCCACCACGATAGTACTCCAACCCATGAAAAGATGATTACATTGACAAATGGCCCGTCCCTTGAGCCTTCCAGTCGGTAATCTACTAGCGAATGTAGTCCAATTAATTCTCCGCGCTATCTTTACTGAAATTATTTCTCTGACGCTCACATGCTCCAGAAAGAATTCGCTATATCTATTGTAATTAAGATCATATATCATACGTATTAATGTCTTGTTATGTTATCCCAGAGTGAGTTCATTGTTGGTTACGATATTCGAGTAAAAGGTCCGCTTTGTTCGGTCAACTGTGGGTTGCTTTGTAGATTCATCTGAACGCGATTAATATTGTTATAACATTATCTAGTTTATCAAACGCAAATCTGATTTAGCCACGATTACTTGATGAGTTTAGGCTAATGAAGGTTAATGTTAACTCAGTTGTTAACGTTTTGGATAAATAGGTTTTGATAATTTGTGTGTAGTTTGTTTATTTAATGCTTTACTATTTTTGTTAATTTGTAATTGAAGTTAATTTTAGTTCTTGAATTTACTGGAATATATTATAGTCAGTTTAATTTAAATATTATCTTTGTAAGTTTACGTAAGTTAACACTTATATTGTAAATTTACGAAAGTTAACATTTTATTTTATAACGATGCACATAATATTATGGCCCATAAAATAAAAATGTGTTAATTAATACTTAAAATATGGCCTGTATAAATATATAAACAATACATTTATTTGAGTTTTGTTTTACGCTAGGTGTATAAACATTAACAAATAAAAGACTGACGAAACGAAACAACGCTTAAAATATTAAAACGATTGAATCACGTATGAGCGCCGTAAAGTCTTATAATATTTGAACATAAAAAATAATTACGGAAAAATTCTAATCAAACGGCTGTGTTAATTGAAAAAATGTAGTTTCATGTGGGCATCGCGTGCGGTTGCCAATTACAGATGTGATTGTAATCTCGGTAAGAACGGGGTCACAGAGCATCCGCAGATCCCGGCTAGACGCCAAACTATCATATCATGTTATGTTGTAATACTGCCGGTTCAAGCTTATTTGTACTGGACCGAAACTCTTATAGAATTGCATTTAATACACTCGCTATTTCCTCGTTCGGATCTCAAGTGTGCTATTACAGTAGATGAGAAAGTTATGAATAAACATGCCCGCAAGTTTACGAAGAACGCGGAACTTTTGGAAAGTAAAGGAGATTATTGTACACTGATTATGCTAAGATAGTTAAGGGTTGAGCTAGATTAGTTAAATATTAATCTAGATTCGGTACACCTTTTGAATAGTCGCTACTACCTTACGTGACGTACGTAATTATATGTATTTATCCTCAGCTCTATATTTTAATTAATACGTTGTATACTTATTATTTATCTGTTATAGATGGCAAATAATAATCAGTCTACTTAAGCCTGAGGCGGATCTTGAAGAGCTTCCTCGGAAATATTATAACATATTATTAAATTAACGACCAGTATGTTTAAAATACTGAGAGTTACAATTGCATAGTATTAATTAATTATTATTTTATTTTTATATTTCTAATCTTTACAAACATATAATTTATATATTGTCACATGTGTACTATTAGATAAAAATTGCGATAAATGATATTAATTAGGTATTAATACTGTATTGTTTTTATACATAATATGTAACATATTGCATTAACTGTCTACTTGAGAAATAGCCTCCAAAATACTTTTTCTTTATTTATTTAAAAAGTTAGTGATAAATGTCTCGTTTTGTCTTGGTACTCGAAAGGCGCTTATCCTCTTGAGATAAATGCTCTCAGCAACATAGGATTTGTCGTTGCGAGATACCACACACACAATATATCTTTTAAGCCCATTGTTTTTATCCTCACGAAACAACAATAATTTTCGTGGACGCGACTTTATGTTATTGTCTATTGAACTCAGTCGAAAGCAATTCGCTTAGTAAACAATACCTTATCGAATTACAAGTACGAATAAGATATATCGACGAGCCAATAAATATTATAGGGGAAACAATGAAACTACATATTATATTTATTAATGTACGTCAACTCTACATAAAAAACAACGGTAAAATGAATTTAAAGTATTAAGTGCCGTAATAATAGCTCTCTGTGCTACATTACTGCAATGAATAGGCATTTGCATTTTAATCTGGCTGCTGTTATTGCCGGTTATACAGCGTTAATTGAGGGAACTTGCTGAAAGTTTTTTATGTTCACTCCATAAATTTGTCACCTCAACATTTAAGCATTGTTCGTGGAGCTAGTAAACAACGTCGTTTAGTACAATACCTCCTCTTGGAAACGCTTAGTTCCGGGCAAATTTAAAACGTGAATATTAAACGGTTCTTTTTTTGAACAACACTTACCACTCTTTATTTATGATTATAGTCAAAAAAAATTCCGAAACTTTTAACACACTCCCTCGATATAGGATATTTCGAAAGCGTTTCAAATTTAGCGCGCGAACGATGACAACGACACGCTTCACGAGTTCACTCGGATATAGTTGGCGAAATATAGACAGGAGCGATCGGGAGCGACCGCTGTCTTCCCACTCCCGAAGTTCACTGGAACAGGGATCTCGACGGAGTCTGCGTAATAGGACGGCATCCCTACAGATTGGTGTATGGGAATAAATGATAATAAATTACGAACATCGTGCACGCGTGAGTCGAGCCCGTGTTCTTGATTAGTTTAAAGTCTCCGCTAATGTGTTAGACACTGACAAGGAAGACGAGACACGTGTGTTAAGACATCAACTTAAAAGTTTTGTTGAGGTAGTTTATGCCAATGAGGGTTTCAAACGTTGTTTTGAAAGTTTATTAACCCGCATCGTACTTGAAGATTGCATACGTTCCGTCTTACGGTTATCTTTCGTTCTTTGAAGTATTTATAGAATTTTAATAAAAGTTTATGTACCATGTTATGAGTTTCGTAAAAACAAGAGCAAGGTAATCAACCTCAAAAAATTTTAATCTTCAATTTTAAATTAAAAAAAAAATATATAACACGTTAGCTTTCACTAAAATATAATGTTAAAGGAGACGATTTTTTTTGTTTGGAGAATAGGCCCACCTCAATTTCTTAGCGTATATTAATGAAATGTGTGTTAATTTGTTCCTTGAAGTCCCCAGATTACAGTGGTGACGTTACTTTTACATGTTTTAACCGGAATCTTTAGAAACACGATGTGTAAACATTTACCTCATTCCTACATAAAAACTAACTGATAATGAGCGATTTGTCTTGTGTGACCCATCCGAATCATTGGGTACAATATATTTAAATAAATGAATAAATAAATATTAGAAAACATCACATACATTGTCACGATTCCAAGCTCGGAAATCGGAAACAGCGAAGTTACCACAAACACAGAGACCCGATTTGGTTATAAATATTAAATAGTATAGAAAATAAGTGATATAAGTGTGTGTACCTACCTCAAGTTTCTGGACCTTATGCGATTTTAGCGAATGGGAAAACTGATTAAATAAGAAATTATTAGTTAAGTAGGTAGGTAGGTACGTGATTTATGACTAGGATTAGGTACATAATATTAGGATAGGTAGCCATGCTATTATTCATGTTCTATTGTAATATTAAACGCTCTTAAGTTGTAGCAATTACATTTTAAAATAGAAAATAAAAACATTGTTTATGTTAAAAACATTACAACCACAGAGCAAGTAATATAGGATTACAACTACGACAGGAAGAATCTGACGTCTATCAAAGCAGCCAATAGATGTAACGTTTCGTTACACGGATTTTTTTAGCTTAGTAGAAACAAATTGTTTTATTTGATTAATTACAGGATTTAAAATCGCTATCAATCACATTCTTCCATATAAATAGGAATAAAAACAGTTTCTAAAGTGATTTGTTTAAGGCAGTTTTTTTCGCTTTTTGGTTTTATTTTCATTCTATCGATAAAAACGTTTCGTTCCAGTTTTTTTTTAATGTTGGCGGAGTTGGCCATTGTTCTTGGTTTCTAGACAGCACGATAGCAGGGATGATATCAAAATAAAGCTTTTTAATTCGATTTCATGATTCCGGTTTCGTTTGTAAAACAACGAAGCTTCAAAATTCATAATATAATTTTATATTTTTACACGTTTTTTTTTATTACTATACGTTACCGAATCTTGGTGGGCCCACAAAAAATAGTCTCCTTTATCATATTTTATATGGTTTTGTTGACATAAACACGATTCGATCCAAATCAATCATTCGAAGAACCTCAAGTAGGATAAATCCATTTAGATTCGCACATGTAGAACCATCAGCGGAATGTCTCATTAATCAAACTCCATGGTCAATAAACACTGAAATGTTAGCATCATGGATTTATTTTTTGGTACCAAACGTAAAAGGTGACACAAATCACAATCCACTTTCTAAATTTCAAATGTATAATATGATACTATAATAGATATAGATGGAGGTAGCGGGAAGATGTTTGTTAGGAATAACTATTTTAGGTTTATTCTTCAAATAGAAAATAGTAAATATGTTGCTATATGAGCTCGTAATAGAGGAAAATTCGATAATAGTTTAACAAATAGGTCACCCATAAAAAAGGATATCCATATCCTTAAAATGGATACTCAAAAAAACAAGCATTTAAAATTAAATTTATATTGGAATTTTTAGGATTAAATTATGTATTTTTATTTTAGGTTCAATATCCAAGAGTATTTTATCTAAACATATTCTTACTTAATCAAAGTTCTGAGCCAAACTACTTGAATCTATTTTTAGCGCGTTGGGAACAATTTATATTTACATTGAACCTTACAGGGATAATCAGGGATAAATTGTAATTATGTGTGTTCATTCCTACACACGCACTTGATATACCTATTAATTACATAAATATGTACTTGCATTTCCAAAAAGAAAGACTTTTTGAATCAAGGAGTACCTACTTACTAATAACGACGCATCAAAACAAATATTGTATTTGTATGAGATGAATAATTTTTCATTTTCATAATTTTCATCAAAATATTTTCTCTAAATATTAAAATTAATTTTCATATTTAAAAATATATAAATAAATAAAACATTAAGTAAGTATTTTAGTCCATGAAGTAATATGATATCATGTGTCCAACTCAAAACGCTTATTATTGAATATGAAAACTCAAAAGCGTGGCGGTTGCAAACAAGAACTTATTTTAACAAGGCATCATATTAAACATCAAAATGATATGAACTGGTGTAGGTTTCTGTGAAATTCAATGCAATAAGGGAAATGTTTTGTCTCTGTTATTTTTAGTATTTATGTATCATTTTCAAACATTGGATGTTAAGTGCAATTCACAAATTTATTTTAATTAAATCAAGCATGAAAATTATTAATCATGAAAAACTAATTTTAAAATCATACTGGATATCCTAATTGCATTTCGTATAATGCTTTACTAAAATATAGATAAGAGGGATTGCCTCAGTAAAACTACGGGTTAACAACCCTTCTCTGAATTGTCCGAAACACAAAAACATCTTGTAAATATGCCATTACTTTAACGTTTGGTACGAAGGCGTGGTTACATTCCAATAAAAGTGTGACCAAAATCCATTTCGAATCATGTTCGAGCCCAAGTTCCATTAATAGAATATTGTTGTAATAAATAAATAATTTTCTTTCCTTACGTGCACCGCCTACAGCTTTGTTTCGGTCCTTTTCTAAATGGTTCTGTTGAAATTGTTTGTTAGTGACAAGATCGTCTGTTTTTCATAAATTATTCTCTGTATAATCTTATTATTTGCGTATATTTTTACTCATATTTGTATGTTATTTATAAAAACTAATCATAATTTAATTTTTTATCATATTATAAGTGTTTTTATTTCTGTTAAATCTTCTGCTCTATGTTATACATAAAGCAACATAATATATCTGTTATAATACAAAAAAGAGAGGAAACGTAAAAAATCAATTACCTCTTCTAAATCTTAAAACTACTAAATCAATTAACTAACTACGAGGGAATATTATTATGTTATTCTGAATTTATTGTCGGATATCATAAACCACTTAAAGTGCAGAGCAACAAAACACTGGGAGCGGTTTCAAACTATACGATATACAGCTTTATAATCGTGGAGAATAGAAAATATTAGAAAGGTATACATACTAAAATCATAGAATATATATTAAGGGGCCTTGGACCGAAATTCATGTTTCTAAATCATGTTATTTT
>CAJQZM010032628.1:0-20466 GCA_907164665.1 Colias nastes | reverse complement strand
ACTTTTAGAGCAAAAAGTGAAAAAAGTCCAAAATTTTCGCAGTTTATCACGTGGTGCGCAGCGAGCACAACTTTTTCGAAGTTGCAAATTGGGATTTACATCACCCTAACTGATCCAAACAACATACCAAAAATTCAGAACTACATCGTGCTTTGCGAATTTAATGTTTATTTCCACTGGCCTACTATATGTGTGCTAAATTTCATTGTAATCGGTTTAGTAGTATTTGCGTGAAAGAGTAACAAACACACACACACACACACACATCCTCACAAACATTCGCATTTATAATATTAGTAGGATAGTCTTCCTCCATAAATAGACTGCCAGTAAAATAGATTTTCAAATCGGACCCGTTTTTTTGAGATTAGCGCGTTCAAACAAACAAACACTCTCCAGCTTTAGAATATTAGTATACTTAGATTAATTATTTAAAGACAAAACGCGAAGGTAGGTACTAAAATAATAAAAATACTTTTTTAGTTAAAAAAATCACGCTTAAACTCATGATGATAAAAGCAAACATCCAGGTTCCAGATATTAATTTTAAGTAGGTAAGAAATGTGCAAAATTTATCAACATTGATTTAGCCGTTACTATACCTGATGGTACTTATTCTTTGTTATCTACGAATTTGCACATTTTATATAGTTAGGATTTCATATTATTACATAATAACTGAAAGTGACCTAAAAACACTGATTACGGCTTATCTTTATATGCAACTTTTATCTATAGGTACTATATTATATTATTATGTACATAGTTAATCAATTTATTATTTCTTAACACCAAAGTACACCAATAGTATAAAAATTACACAATTTAAAACAAACAATGTTTTTTAATTATTAGACTAGCAACGCAACACGTTTTTTCTCGAATAAAAACTTAAAATTTTAAATAGCTTCAATAATGCATTTATAATGATAATCCATGTTTAAAAAACTAACTAAGAAAATGTTAAAATATACAGGGTGTCCCAGAAGTCGACGTCAAGCCGAAATTTTCTGAAAGGTAATGAATGCCACACTAGTTATCAGAAAAATTGAAAAAAAATTTAAGTCATGTATTTTTGAAGTTATGGATTTTTTTATTTAATTCCAGAAAATGTACACCATGTGACAGTTTTTTCATTCCTGTTGTTACAAATATTTACTAATTGCCAATTTTTTTTTCTCTTACGTCATCCCGAATAGTGCTTTATGTAACCTGTGATCCTAAACCCTGTGCCGATCACTCCAACTTGTAGGAAAATGTCATTTTATACCGTACCAAGTTTTCAAAATTAATTTTTCGCTCTACTTCAACTGATCGTCCTGAAAAAAAAAATGCACTACTCCAGTTTGGCAAGTAGCTTTAAAAGTTCGCTCATTTAATAAGGATTCTAACGTGGTATAACACTTACTCCATTATATCTTAGATCGGCCATAAAAAAAATTTTTGTTAAACAAAGTCTGTTTTTAACAATTTCTTTGAAATTCCAAAAAACTATTCTAGTGTACCCAAAGCGTTCCTAATGACCACAGCGTGGTTTAAATAAGATGGAGAGAGACATTCCATAAAGTGTGAGCGAGACAGATAGTGACGCTTATGACATATGGACGCAAATTTTTTTTCAATTTTTCTGATAACTGGTGTGGCATAACCTGTCAGAAAATTTCGGCTTGACGTCGACTTCTGGGACACCCTGTATACCTACTATACAGAAAATTCTTTGTGAATATAATAATGATAATATTTAATTCTTTGTTTGTAAATATACGTAACATTCTAATTTGTGAAAAGACAAATATTTGTTTATTATTCGATATCATCTTTAGTAAAAAAACTAAATCTTTAATGTATTCAAAATAAATAATGAGTTAATACATTTATATAATCTTAAAATAACACACAAATCAAGCGGTCTTAATATTCCACAAACGTGGCAACACTATATCGCGGAAGTAGATTCTAAATATATAATTGCGCGATGTTGACAAACATCTATATATCTGTCCTTTTCACGCGTGTGCTATATCATAATATACGCTATCTCGCTCTCGTCTGAAGTGGCCTAGATGAGACGTTGTTCAATTTTCAAACGATGTTCGCGCAAATTTTTATCTAATCTCCTTGTTTTCATAATATCCTAGTACCTAACATGTGGATAACATAGTGCAAAAATGTAAGAGGTGAACTTTTTGTTATAAACGGCTGTTTCTACGTATGTATTAAATATTTATGTTTTATTTATGAGCTGTTCTTGTCGGTGGGCGTAGCACAAACTACGTTTTATAATTTAAACCGATTTAAAACGTAATATGCCCTTTTTCCTTTGACCCAATATCATTAAAATTTAAAAGTGATTAAAATCAGGTAACAGCTGATTTTATTCCAAAATAAAAAAATACATATAGGTAAGTACTAAGTAGCTAAGTCTAAATTCAGGTAAAAAAAAACTTTTCCATCACTTCACTACATCACTACCTACATAGTATAAAACAAAGTCGCTTTCTCTGTCCCTATGTCCCTTTGTATGCTTAAATCTTTAAAACTACGCAACGGATTTTGATGCGGTTTTTTAAATAGATAGAGTGATTCAAGAGGAAGGTTTTAGTATATTATAACTTATTAGGTTTTAGATAAAGCGGGCGAAGCCGCGGGTGGAAAGCTAGTACAAGATATTTCATAAAAACAATGAAGGATAACAAAACTAACAATATATCTAACATAATTCGCGCATAAGTACTAGGCATACATAAATGATAAGCATACTAATTAAAAAAAATGAAAAAACAATTTTATTTAAGTGTAAACGAACTCTATTGCCAATAAAATAGAGTTCAATATACAATAACTAAATCGATAAATGTGTTTTTATACAGTTTTGTTAACCGTTGTGCCAACTTTCCTTCCATTTATAAGCTAAATACCTAAATAACTTATTTTACATAATATTATTTATAGTTATAAAATTCCTATTCTTCTTTCTTAATTTTTTTAAACTATAATAATACTGAAAAATGTACTAACTGAGATAATTTCTAATCAAGCGTCTTTTAATAAAGATTGTCATAATTGATCTAGAATTGGTGTTTTCAGTTCGTCATCGTAGGAATTAAGTTAATTATTTATCGAATTAATGATGTCATGAAATTAACAATCCGTAGTTAGCAGTCGTCGAATCCACGTTCAAATCCAATCGGCCTTTGTATGGTAATCGCCTCGTGTCACCACTAAACAAAAATAGCCATTCAAAAACCGACCTTATTCCTGCTAAATACAGTTCTAAATGTAGAATCATAGCACAATCGACCTTGTCGTATTGAAAAATATCAAGGTGACTCGGAAGTGCAATTGATTTTGAACCTTATCATGTAAACATAAAAGCTACGTTCGATCTTATAAATTTTCGACATATGACTTTTTAAAATAACTCGAAATTCGAATGCACTTTTACGTCACAGCTTCCCCCGAGCCCTTCTGACATAGATACGCTGTTGCCGTGCTGAAAATACACGTTTCAAGCTTAAAGTGCTTCAAACTATTCCATAATATTATATTAAATGGCTTCGTATATCGGGCGTTTAAAACGCTTTACTGTAATCGCGTTCTATTTTCAAACAAAGTGCAGCGCTTGAAGGAATACAGCGTCTAATGAAGGATTGAAAAATAAATCGATGTCGTATTGAAATGGGCGTCGAGTGGTCTGGGCGAGTGTAATGAGTTGACGCAACAGCATAATGAACCTTGGCACGAATTTGCCATCCACTTTTATTTTAACAGCACGTTTATCTCACGTGATAACGGTACCAAGCGCAATCGATATAGAGATTAGATTCCCTTGGAAGGGACTCCCGAATTTAGGTTTAGGTATATTTCATAGTCGATGGTCTCACTTCCATAGTAATTATGAACGCCTGGTACTTGACCCGTGAATCAGTAGATTTTTTTGCTTCTAACTGCGCAGTATCCACTATCCAGTCCGTTTACGGATGGATTGTTTTGTTTTTGCTACCAAAAAAGTTATAAAACATAACTTTTAAAAATGTATGTACCTATTAATATACATATTATATTCATAATATTTTGAGATATACATACATAATTACATAGTATAATATGTAACTCATACGGAAGTACATAATATTTAAATGCGTTTCTCAATAAATTTTACCTAATAACGGAAACTGCAAATGTTTTTGGCCTTTATATCATTTTTAAAGTTGAAGGATACGCCTGTATAATTAATCCCACCAAAAACATTTTCATGTAAAATGTTGCCAAGACGAGCCCATATGACTCGCACTGTCAAAAAGTTATCAGATCTCATGTAGAGCCAAGCTTCTAACACTACACGCCCTAACTCTACAAGGCCTAACTTCACAAACTCTACACCTTAGTCAAAATATGTGGCTTGGCCATTTCGCTACATTCACATCGGCGTAAGGTGAAAAATTAATTCACTGTTCATTACTTTTGTGTTATACAATAGTTCTTGTAGTAACGAACGGCCAAGCCACATATTTTGACTAAGGTGTAGAGTTTGTGAAGTTAGGCCTTGTAGAGTTAGGGCGTGTAGTGTTAGAAGCTTGGCTCTACATGAGATCTGATAACTTTTTGACAGTGCGAGTCATATGGGCTCGTCTTGGCAACATTTTACATGAAAATGTTTTTGGTGGGATTTCATTTCTTTTTGTAAGTTGTTTGTAACAAAAATTTTTTCTTCTTTTTTTGGGGTGTATTTCTTGCACATCAGAGACGCCTTTTTTTATAGCCCACTCTCTTGTCAAGGACAATTTTTTTTTATTTTTAGCTACTGTGTGGACGTAAGAGGCAGGAGACGTTCGCAACACTTCTATTCATTCATATTTATATGATCTGATCTGAAGTATATGTCTCAATATATGTCAATTAAATTTTTAATTTTTTTTTTTTTTAACAAGGAGTACCTATACATATATATATCTAGGGGAACCAAGTTTTAGATTATTAGATTAGACCTCTAGCGTCATCAAAATTTAATTTAAAATTACAGGTCTCATACAAACTCCCATCCCCTAGTTTAAGGGGTTGGGGGATGAAAGTTACAAGTTTTATAATTTTTTTGTTGTTTGTGTGCTAATACTAGCTTACATACAAAATTTCAGCTTTCTAGGACATTAGGAAATACCTTAAGAATTTTGATGATCATCAGTGAGTCAGTGACGAAATTAGCGTTTTTTAGATATAAATAAAATCTGAAGTATAAAAGCTAATGTAATTAAAACTTAATATGTTCAATAAGTCCGCTATTGACAATATATCCCGAAAATTTTGTTGATCTAGCATAATCCAAACCCAAGTTATGAGGGTTCAAAAAAACGTCGAAGCGCTTCGAGAAAAGGTAGGTAGTGCCCGTGCGCTTCACTTTCGCTTGGCTCGTCTTGGCGGGGGCACTACCGTGCCCCCAGATAAATTTTTACTTTTTAGTTTTACCATATTAAAGATTGTAATGCTTTGTTTAACAGGAAAGTCTTAGACACGTCGACTAATGATGAAATGCACGCTCATGTTTTTATCATTAACCAATGAATCATGTGTGAAAAGGAAATACATAATTGAGAGGGAAAGAAAAAATAATAATTACGATCGTTATACGAGAAACTCAAATATGTCGTTAGAAATACGTAATAATATTATAACTTAGTGTCAATATAATTAATAAAGAAATGAATACCATTAACTCAATGATATTATCAGCACAGATAATACAATACTATCCGTTTAAATTTCAGTTTAAATAAGAAGGTGTAGATAATAATATGTTACCAACACAACATTCGATCTTCCAACACGGCAAACCAACGCACACACGTAGCCGTCAAAGATGGCATCAACTATCGTGAGCGAAAGGGACAACTGAAGTAAATTGTGGCTTTTTAGCCACATTTCAAAGTGCCATTCCCGTAGTGATCCATTGAAATGTTACATTTTTTAGCCCTAACCTTGCATTTTTTAGAGGACGCAATTTTGTTTTTTTGATGTGTAGGGGGGGTCAGTGTGAAGCTAAAACTAAGTTTGTGGGGTCGCCACCCTTGTCCCACGGCCGCCATCTTGAAAATAGCGGTTGAAATGGTTTTTACGATATATCTCTTAAACTATTTAACTGATAAAAAAATATCGTTAACATTATTTGTTGCAAATTAAATTCTCTACAACTTTGATGTAGTAACTTTTAGTCGTAGAACTATAAATAAAAAAGTTATAAGCGAAAATGTTCAGAAATTAGAGCCATTTATATTTTTCAATAAAACTTTTTTTTATCATTTTACGAAGAAATGATATAAGACCATTTTTGTAGATTGTTTTTCGAGGAACAACTTTTATGTACAACATTTTTTCATAACGTCAATAACTAAGGTTTTACAGCGCTCTGAAGTGAGTACTATTTTTCAGTACTCTTAACTATACATATATTGGCTATTGGCTCTTTTCTCATACTCCAGAACAATAGAAGCACACTGCAGAACATTTCAGACCTGCTTTTCGACGTAAAAAAAAGTCGCGCTTCCAGACTCTACCTCCTGGGTGGTGGGGAAAAGATTCAATAATTAATTATTAGTGATATTGCAAAATTAATTATTAAAAATATTATAATAACAAAAAAAAAACCATTACTGATGACAAATTATTATTAGTACACACATAATATAAGTATACTGTATAGTTCAGAGTACTGAAAATTAGTACTCACTTCGGAGCGCTGTAAAACCTTAGCTATTTAATTAATGAAAAATGTTGTATATAAAAGTTGTTCCTCGAAAAACAATCTACAAAAATGGTCAAATATCATTTCTACGTAAAATTATAAAAAAAAGTTTTATTGAGAAATATAAATATCTCTAATTTCTGAACATTTTCGCTTATAACTTTTTTATTTATAGTTCTACGACAAAAAGTTGCAGGATCAAAGTTGTAGAGTATTTAATTTGCAACAAATAATGTAAACAAATTTTTTTTATCAAATAAATAGTTTAAGAGATATATCGTAAAAACCATATCAACCGCTATTTTCAAGATGGCGGCCGTGGGACAAGGGTGGTGACCCCACAAACTTGGTGATAGCTTCACACTGACCACCCCTACACATCAAAAAAATAAAATTGCGTCCTCTAAAAAATGCAACCCCAAATGTAACTTTTCAATGGACCATAGCGCTAATAATATAATTAAATGAAAAATGTCCCGTTTGTATTACGAGGATGTTGAAACATTTCTTGCAACACATAATGTTTGAAAATGAACAAAGCAGGAGAATTTCAATAGAACCCAGTAAAGAAATATTTTGTGGTGGTGTTTTATTACAATTCCTGTGTATATTGTAATAGATAAGATAATCATTTTACCGGAAGGTGTCAACAACCACAGCTTCTAACCACGAAATGTGATATTGTAATAATAATTAACATATTGTATTAAATACCTAACAAAAAATGTATGCGAAAAACTTGTTGAGAAAACGTGGTAAAAATTATGTACTTGTAACTTATACACAAAATTTTATAGGTTTTCCCATTCGTAGCTCATTTCTGAATAAGCTGGGATTCAAACAAATTAAATAAACCTCGCAAAAAAAAACCTAGTTTTCATATAAAAATGGAAATGAAACGTACCAGGATTGCATAAACGCAGCGCAGTTTACGTATCCAGGTCGACAGCGCAGTGAAAGTACATTTTCATCAATACACATTCGCGGACGCTACACACACTAACATAATAAATCACTCACACATTGGATAGGTGAACGTTACTTGTATGTGCAATCAATATAAGTGAACTCCTTAAAACCCGCCCCTCCTAGTATGCTAGGTGGTAAACACCCTCCTGGTAACGACAATACAAATTTAAAAAATACGTATTTTTTCCCCTAGGAATTAAAATCTAGATCTAGATCTAGCTCTGCTAGATTTATAAAGACTTAATTCCTGATAACCTATATGAAAGAAAAATAAATTTAAAAAGTTGCAAGTAGCGAGTATGCACATTGTATATTTTATGTCACAGAAAAACGCAATATGAACCATTTACAAACAATAATAAAATAAGTATTGATCACTGTGAAACCTACAGATCTTCAGACCCTCATAATGAAGAAAAAGACGTGTGGCACTCGGGGACTGCCGCGCCGCGGTAAAGCTATTGCATAGCATGCCTTCAAGCCACACCTCCGAGCCCGTCAGAGTGGGGAGCGTGAGGTTTTTTCGTTACGGAATTTCTCGATTCGGTCCCCGCGCTCAAGGCCCGCGATAGAAGCTATGCAATAGCTTAAAATGTTAACTGTAACATTGTTAAGTACATTTACTCTAGGTATATTATAAAAAAAATCGACATTCACTATTTGAAAGAATCAACTACCCCATACAACAAGACCTTTCAAACCTTTCACAAATTCCTTTAGACCTCCCCTTACCTCTGCTTCAATATCCTTTTCATCTTCACAGACTTGAAATAATTTCGTACACTCACCTGTAACAAAAAGGAAATCAATTGTTAACTTTGTAAACTACTTTCAAAACTCGAATATCTTAGTAATCCTGCTATCCTAGTTTTGTTAACTATTTAAACTTTCTATACTCGAATATCTTTATAATCCTGCTATCCTAGTTAATATTTTGAAAAATGTAAAAAATTATATATAGGTATACAAATATTTTTATTTACCTATATTTGTTTAAATTTTTGTTCGTGTTGCAAAAATAACTTGTAATAAGAGTATTTAATCCCTACTAATATTATAAATGCGAAAGTAACTCTATCTGTCTGTCTGTTACGCTTTCCCGCTTAAACCTCTCAACCGATTTTGATGAAATTTGGCACAGACAATCTTTAGATCCTGAGAAAGAACATAGGCTACCTTTTATTGCGAAAAAACACCACGCGGGCGAAGCCGCGGGCGGACGCTAGTTAATAATAGAACTCAAAAACAAAAGTATATTTAAGGATATTATTATTTAATTACAATGTCAATTCACAATAATTTTAAAATACACAAAAAGACATAACAATAACTTTAACACCAAAAGATTAGTCCGAACGTAAATACGAACTAAAATTAGCCTCTCAACCTAGGGTCCCGGCTGTAGTCTAGACATTAATGTCTCAAATTACACTCAAGATTAGAGGGTTCCATGTTTCTACGGTAGTAGACGGTAGTATTATAGACATTGTAAAAGCAAGAAAATTTCCTAATGTAAACGATAAATACAAATAAATTATGTTTAAAAGCGAAAAAATGATCATACAGTCATACGCCTAAAAAAAATAGGGACGCATTACATGTCATCTAATCCATACTAATATTATAAATGCGAAAGTAACTCTGTCTGTCTATTTTGATGAAATTTGGCACAGACAATCTTTAGACCCTGAGAAAGAACATAGGTTACCTTTTATTGCGAAATATGTACCACGGGCGAAGCCGGGGCGGAACGCTAGTTATTTCATAAATTATTTTACGTAAGTACATAAATGATTATAATATTTATTCCAAATATTTACATAATATTTTAGTAACAGCCCGCGATTTTCTATGACAAACGTATAAAAAATCCAGAAATGGACTACCTATTCAACACAAAAATAAATTTTCATTTCGAACCAGTAGTTCCTTAAATCCTGAGATTAGCGCGTTCAAACAAAAAACGTCTTCAGCTTTATATTATAAGCATACATTTACAAATATAAAGAAAATTTTAATCTTCCCTGAAGATAACATCTTCAGAGGATTAAAAACACCTCATAATTCAAAATCCGTCCAGCGCTTTAAGCTGTAGGGCGTGCCAAAGAAACATACATACGAAAAAGCTAACCCTCCTTGCGCAGTCGGGTAAACTGTACCATGAAATTCAATGAACCCTCCTGAAAACCTTTGTTGTCTGAACATTGACCTAGGTTCAACTAGACGCGGTCTAGACGGCCCTTTTCCTATACCTAAGTACATATATCTACGTAGGAATTGACAGGTACCATCCTGTTTTTATTTCCTTCCTATTTTATGAGATTTTTGCATGAAAAATCATATTTTTTTTATAGGTTTAAGTTTTAGATGTCGTTTACCTATCCTATACCTAAGTATGAATTAATATCTGCTCTCTTTCCTTCCAATTTAAATTAAACTCACATATTTTTACTAATAGTAATCTAATTTTAATACTACGGGTAAAAGAGGCGAAAATTTATAACTAAAACTATGCAATTCAGGAGTAATGTAGTTTCCTACTGGAAAATAAATCTCGAAATGAGTTTATCAATTTAATATTTTGCGCAGATTTCAAATTTTTTTCAACTCTCAAACCAATGAATTTCCCAGATTTTTATGTATATTTTTTTTTCTAAATTTTTATCTGTGTTTGACGCACGCAATTTTTTACGTGATATTTTTTCGAAGCATGTCCAATTCCATGTTTTAATTGGTAAAATACAAAAAGTCTAGTAAGCATAAATAATCCTTCAACGAGAAAGTTTGTAAGCATGGATGGATGTTTGTTACTCTTTCACGCAAATAAGTACTACTGAACCGATTACAATGAAATTTTGGTATGTTGGTAGCTGAAGACCCAAAATAAGACATAAGCTACTTTTATTATGGTTGATTGAATTAAAATAAATACATGTTTAACATGAACATAGGAAAATACTTCTAGTATAACTCGGTCTCTGGAAATTTTAACGTTGTCATACAAAGGATAGATTTTCTATGGAACTATACCTACTGATTTTTTAAATAGCAGAAAATGTATTCATTCAATTATATGTTTTATTCAATGTTAATTATTCAATGTATTCAATTTCATGAAACAAGAAGGAATAATTATAATATGTACTTAGTAGATTTAAAAAAAATTTGGTTTGGAAAAGATGTGTTATTAATTATTAGTGTAAGCTACAAAAATTCATATATTAAAAAAGTCATTCTAAAAGCTAAAAATTTATTAAAAGTGTTAATAGTGTTGAAGGAACTTATACATAAATTATAATCTAGTATCCCTTATTATTATTAGCTCGTAAACGTTTCGCTTTTTTATAATTCACCAAAAACTTCCTGATGTAACGCATCATTTTAAATTTTTAAGTAAGAATTTTTAAAACTTAAAAAAGAGCGTGTGTACCGAGCACACGTGTCAGAAGTGAAACTTCTTTGGCAAGATTCAAAAATACCAAAAATCCATGAAGTGACGGATTTATTTAAAAAACTAAATATCATAAGCTCTCTGTGTATAATAAATCCCGATAAGCATATATGTACTATAATATGTTTACAAATACAATACTAAATCAAACTACACGAAATAAAAATCTAATCTAATCTAGCATAATCATTCCCATACTCACTCCGTCCAAATAAACAAAACATTATCACTATTATCACAAGTTATATCACAATTATCAGTCTATATTTAAATAAAACTAGGTCTTAACGTCATTTTATTATTTAAGTATGGCTGAAAATAAAAAAAGGGAAAAGATTTAAAAAAAAAATATTTAAATCTATTAAATGTGAGGAAACTTTTGATTTAGTATCAAATAAATTTAAAATATAGAAAAGCAAGCTTTGTTTTTTATTTTTATACATCGAAAAACAACCGGATTATTTTTTATTTAAGTAATTAAAAGAGAGATTAAAATTAAAAAAAATAATAAAACTAATATTATTATCTCTTGTTAATATCTTTGTTCAGAAACTATCGCACGTCCGCACAGCACGAGCGTCGAGAAGCGACTGATCACTGAGCGAAAACAAAAGGACCGCTGCTTCCTTTCAACTACCTACATTATTATAATTATATTTAAATTTCATAACCGTCTAGACTAGACAAGATTGATCGAACTTTAAAACAAACAAAGAGTAATTAATTGTTATGATTCTAAACAACCGCTTGTTTAGTACAGCTGTACTTTTTAATAAGTATTTATTGAACAAATAAAATGATTTTTTGTTTTTTTTTTATGATCTGACTTCAATATCAAGAGTTCAGAGTATCAGTTATTTGACAAATTGATAAAATAACAAAAACGAGTTTATTTTTAAACCCCTACAAATCAACAAACTATTTTTATTTACATCAACCACAAAACAAAATAAACCCCTATCCATATCCCTACACACACCACGTATTATTGTCACTGCTGTGCGCGAACACGTCCGCCCCGCGCGAGACGCGACGCCACACTGAGGGAATCAAAACAAAAGTCAGCTGTTCCCGTACGTCTAGACAGGGGTGGGGGGAGCGTTGAATGGAATACGTTGAACTTTGTATCCGAGTTTTTAGTATTGTTTAGTTTTAGGGATACTTTTTGTAAAGTAGAGTTAGGATGCGGATTTTCTTTACTTTATAGTTTATTGTTTTAAAATATTGTAAAGAGAACCTTATTTATTATTAATTAAAACAATTGGCAGTCTTATTGCTATATAGCGATTTCCTCCAGCCATAGATTACTTGTAATTTAATATTTAAATTGCGGCCTCCTTGGTACAGTGGTTGACGCGTGAGTGTAGCACCTAGGGGACCGGGGTTCGATTCCCGGTGGAGACGAAGAAAAAAAAATATCTCGGTCTGGTAGGACACAGAAGGCTGATCACCTACTTGTCCCTAAAGAAAATCTATCAGTGAAACAGATGTATGTATAATGCATCTGCCCCTTACCCCACTAGGCGACATGGGACTTCACTTTTTTTTGTAATATTTAAATTAATAAAAGTCTTAGATTTTATACTTCCAATGTCCCCGGGGACATTGGAAGTATAAAATATTTCCTGACAAACTTAATCGTTACCTATATTATGTTTATTGTTTAGTCATTCATGCATATTACCGGACAAATCAATTTTATCATACACTAGCTTTGCCCTGTTGTTTTACCCGCAGTGCTCCACTGCTGTTGGTCTTAGCGTGATGATATATATATAGCATATAGCCTTCCTCGATAAATGGACTATCTAACACCGAAAGAATTTTTCAAATCGGACCAGCAGTACCTGTGATTAGCGCGTTCAAACAAACAAACTCTTCAGCTTTATAATATTATAAGTACATAATCCATAAAATTCAATATAAAATGATACAATGTGAATCTAAAACAGGGTCAAAGTCTGTTGCATTTGTTAATGAATAATTCTTGTTTATTCTAATTATCAATATGCGATAGTAAAATTTATCAAATTCAAGTAGACTTTCCCTAACGTTTTGCTCGTAAGAAATAATTAATAAATTGCATTTAATTTCTATAGAGTATAGAGATAAGAAAATAATACATTATTTTATTAGAAAAAATGCTTTGTTTTAGAAAAAGATCCTAGTCTTCAAATATAAATCACAAAACGGATTAGCCAAAGTAACAGCTATCTTCCGAGAAAAACCAAATCACTTATGATTCATCAACCACTTGGGCTCGTCAGTTCGATTCCCGGTAGTGGAACGAAACCACTTGAAAGCGAAATGTTAAAAAATATTTTTTTTTATTAGTTAAAAATTTTTTTTTGAATTATAAATCATTTGATGTAGGTGGATTGGATTGTATACTACAAGTCATTGATACAAGCTCTTCCGACGGGTTTCCTTGTTGGCGTCGTTTCAAATATATTTATTGTGCGGTGCAATGCACTCATTTTTATTTCACACTTCCCGCCGTATGAATGACTTCGTGTGTGCATATAAATATAATTGTGTCTGTTTGTTTGTACTGTTGAAATAACATATTGTTTTATACAACGCATATGGTCTTTGAATAAATCTATACTAAAATTATAAAGCTGAAGAGTTTGATTGTTTGAAGGCGTTAATATCAGGAACTGGAGGTCCGATTTGAAAAATTATTTTACTGTTTGATAGTCCGTTTAGCGAGGAAGGCTATCCATCATCATCACGCTAAGAACTGCTAGTATAATATTAAAAAACCAAGTCCTCCGCTGCGTCTGTCTGTCTGTTCGCGATAAACTCGTAAAGTATTGTACCGATTTGCATTCTATTTTCACTAATAGATAGCGCGGTTTAAGAGAATGGTTTTATTAATTTGTTAAGTTCAAGACAACGTGAGCGAAGCCATGCGCGATAAACTAGTATTACATTATAATAGATACAGTAAAATAATAAATTTGACTAGCCTTACCACGCGGCGATATTCACGTTCCGTGATAAAAAGCCTACATGTCACTCCATAATCTATTTACGCAGTAAATTTCACTAAAACCGGTTGAGTAGTTCTTGCGTGTCAGAGCAGCAAACATAACCACATCCATATTCCATACTGTATACTTTCGGAATGTTGTGCCAAGTAATTTTTTATATTTTTCTATCTATATACTAATATTATAAAGAAGAAAGGTTTGTATGTATGTATGGTTTTCACGCATAAACAACTGAACCGATTATAATGAAATTTAGTACACATATAGAGGGTAACTTGGATTAACACATAGGATAGGTTTTATCCCGGAAATCCCACGGGAACTAAGTTACTATTTGCAGTTTATATTAATCTATATGTAGGCCAAATTTCAGAATATATAGACTTACTTATTACTTAGAATTATGTCAATACAGAACCGATCAGCTGTTTCCGTGTGATAGAGTAACAAACATCCATCCTTACTAACTTTCACGTTTATAATTATGTATAAAGTTTATAATGATTAGTAGAAAATAGAATTAGCAGAAGTATTATAATAGTAGACAAAAAGACTAATACGTACTATTTAACTACGTAGAGAGAAGAAGGTTTGGGGCACGGTTATATTCTGCAAAGTATCATCAAAATTCGTTCAATGGTTTTTCGTAAAAGAGTAACAAACAAACATACATCCAAATGTTCGCGTTTTTACTTACTTATAGTTAGCTAAAGTCATATCAATATTTTTTTTTCTAATCCCGGATGTAAAGACTACTAGGATAGGTACTAGGCATGTACTAGGACTGTAGCAATAGTCCCAACTTAATATTATAAATGCGAAAGTAACTCTGTCTGTCTGTCTGTTACGCTTTCCCGCTTAAACCTCTCAACCGATTTTGATGAAATTTGGCACAGACAATCTTTAGACCCTGAGAAAGAACATAGGCTACCTTTTATTGCGAAATATGTACTACGGGGTCTATGAGCGAAGCCGGGGCGGACCGCTAGTAAGAAATAAGTCCACAGGATAGACAACTTCAGTCCATTTAAAACAACTCAAGTAATATATTAGGTACCTAGGTCCTGTTGAGGTCTATAACCTTAACAACGTAAGGTCAAACAACAGTACAAAAAACTTGTATAGGTACCTACTTCTTTTTGCGCTTGTTACTAGCTCAAAATATCTATTATCTTATTTTTGATACTAAAAAATTTAATTTAATATTCATGTGTATATTTTTTGTGCAAATCTATCAGACAGGTTAAACAATGTCATTTATTAACACGAAGTGGGAACGCGTTCACGGCGTTTATGAGGGGGTGAGGTATGAAGTACGGCGGGAGCATGCGCGGGGCAACCGTCTTCCCCCCGCGCTTGTTGTTCGCGGACCTGATAGTACTTTTACACTTTTGCTACCAGAAATCTAATAGGCACGTCCGCACACTTGACCGGGTACCTGTAGGCATCGGTAATTATCTTGTATCGTTACCATTAATTATTGTTTTCTTAGTATGAATAGAAATACTGATAAGGATCACTGTACACTTGAACGGCTATCGGTATTGTCTTTATGGATACCACTTTATTTTTTATTTGTAGGTTATAAACTATCTGTAGGGGAAGTTTTATCATATTTGTTGCAGGCTGCAGCCATTTTAGCGTGTTTCAGTCAGATTTCTGAATGGATATTAACTTTTAAAGTGTTCACGAAGAGAAATTCAATAGTAAGCCAACTTGTATTATTTATCTTGTAACAGAAGTAAACTACTAAACTGCTAAACAGATTTGGTTAAATTCTTATATGTACCTATCGGTAGACGAATCGTTAGACAAGAACATTGAACAGCTTTTTGTCGCAATAACAATATCATTTAGAAAAACTACTTAGGGTCATTGCGCCAGTTCGCGTCCACTTAGTGCAGTTGGAAAGTTTGAAGGAGAAAATAAAAATGTTCCAGAACTAATTTCAACGCAAAATTTATGTAACGTGTTCATTACTTAGTCTATTACAAGATTTACTTTCAATTGTGTTGGAAATATCATGTGGTTTTTATTTATCTAGACAAATAGCAGAATTAGGCGTTTTACCCAGTTCGCGTCCAAAAATTCCAGTTTGCGTCCACCCGTGGACCAGTTCGCGTCCACCAGCTTAGAAAAGGAATTAAGAGTGTATTGGGTGATATTTTATCAGATAAATGCAAATAAAAATTAGATTTTAATAAACTATTTATTTACGAATATAGTTATTTAATAAAAACCGGCCAAATGCGAGTGGAACTCGCACAACGAGGGTTCCGTATTAACCTGTTTTTTTTTCATATGTTTTAACTGTAAATGATTATTTTTTCAATATTTCCCTTATTCGTGCTATAAGACGTTGCTTCGTACCAAACTTCAAGTGTCTGTGTTCACGTAAAGTACCCTGTAGGTTTTGATTCCCTTGCGAATGTCGAAATTTGCGAAAATTTGCAGCATAAACGGCTGTATCTTTTGAATTCTTTGGCTTATAAGTTTGATTTTTTCACTGCTTCAAGGGACCGTAGACTTGAGTATTCAATATAAATTTCAGCTTTATACCTGAACGCGTTACTGAGAAAAAGGGTCTTGACAGAAAGACAGACCGGCAGACGGACATACAGACGGACGGATATCAAAGTGATCCTACAAGGATTCCGGTTTTTCCTTTTGAGGTTCGGAACCCTAAAATCAACATTATTATTAATATAATTCACTGTAAGGAAACTGGAAAAACTTATTTATATTAATCTTCTCATCATTAATAGAACTAAAAATTAACAAAAAACAACGTTACGTTATGTAAATAAATAATAATCAGTTCTATTAAGATTACCTACCTAGTACCTACCCTATTTTTTAGTTTCTAATGAATTAAATTTCTTTTTTGTTTATAATTTATATTATTTTCTTAACCACAGACTTATTGACTCTCATTCTCAAAGATACTAGTCTCATTCTTAGAATACCCATTTTAAAATGAAAAAAATAGCATAAAAATTTGCTAATTTGAATGAAAATTTAATTATCAACTGGTGGTCTTAGTCAAAAATTTACAATCTATTTTAAATTACATATTTTAACAAACAATTCATTGCTACGTAATGAAAAATAATGTGGACGCAATATGTTCTATTGTTATGCACTATAGGTATAGTTTGCGCCCACCGTGGACGCAAAATGGAAGTTGTACAAATTCGGTGTAGTAATTCGCGTCCACCTTATTTTAGCTATTAATTGTAAAATAAATAAGCTGATTTATAATTCATACTATTCCATGTTTTGTTAGCAAAGTAAAGAAACAGTTACATATTCAAAAATTCACATTTAACAATAAGATACTTACCGTCAAACGCTACGCTGCGCACTATTTTTTTCTCAAAATCCCGCGCGTTTTAGCTCTCTCGTTTAATAGCCAAAATTCAATATTTTTTTTAAATAGGATAAGCGGTGCGCAGGCATATTTTGAATATGTGTGCATGTCTCTTATACATTGAGGTATTATCGGAAATTTTTCTTATTACAATTTTACATAAAGTATACTTATTTTCGTGAATTTTCTAAAAGATATCCGCAAAATGGACGCGAATAGGCAGGTGGACGCGAACAGGCGCAATGACCCTAGTTGATCATAAAAAATACAGAAAATATGAGTACCATTATATAATATCTATTAGATCTTCAATCATACCAATTAACAATTTAAACTAATTTGACAAAAAGGCAAAAAAAAATCGCAACATACAATAAAAAACCATGCACGCGATTCTCGCCTAAACAACCAATACTTATAAAGATAATAAGAGTCAAAATTGCATGTACGCCTATTCAAAATTAAAACACTCGGCCAGTATGAAAACCTATAAGAGGTTGGGGACCCTTGCAGACGAGGAATTGCTCTAGTGATGCATACGTATCGATATAATTACACGATAATATCGATAAATGCGGTTTTAGTCGCCCACCTCGAAGTTCTATTTAAAAAGTAGGTGAAAACTGTTGCGTCGTTTATTAAATAGGTTACGCATGCGTGATAAATTTCATCAAAATTTCAACATACATAATAACAAGTGTTTTTCTATCTGTACGTATGAAGCTTTAACACCAAAACGGCTAAACGGTTTTTAATAAGTGTCATCGAAAACAAAAATTAAACATAACAGAAGGACAAAAGCTTCTTATTGATACAATGATAAAAAAATTATACTTTGTAATAGTAAATAGACAATTGAAATCTGCACAATGTGTATGGTAAAAAGTTTATTATTGGGATAAAAGGTGTGGTAAATAAATAACTTAAAAAGTGACAGTTTGATTTCCTTCGAAACTCAATAAAACCAGACTTGGGATAGTACATGACTACAAACTGAACTAATATACACAAAACAAAATGAAAACATCAACATCTTTCACTACGGAACCCTTTCCCTCCCGACTCGCGCTTAACCCGCGCGTATTTATTTATTTTTCCCGACTCACGACGTAAAATTGGCTCTCTCCATGAGAAAAACAAAAGCATACTACGCAGCACGCACCTGGTTTGGTTTAAAAACCCCTGCGAGGTTACAGACCTTTGGGGCTGCGATAGTGATGTGCGGGCTATCGATAAACGTACATGTATCGATATACCAGTTTATGCGAAATTAAAATTATCAAGTTATTTTTGTTGCTTTCTTGTTGTCTGTAAATATTATGGAAGAAAAATAGTATAGATATTTTAATGAATGTATGGAGATAAGATATCTACATTCAAAATATCATTAATCAAAATAAAACTGCCTTTTTCTTTTTTTTAAACCCGCCTAAACAGCTTGACAATGTTCGATAAAACAACTTCACTATAAAATATTACATCAATATAATAACCACAAACATTTCCACACCTACCTAACCTAAAAACACAATTAAAACCGACACAGCATCTCCTTACAATGTATCATACAATACCTACGATATATCTTTAAAGGACAAAAAACACACGGCGAGGTCACCGACCCCCTCGATAGGGCCGCACATGCTAAAATTGGAACAGTGAAGCGATTAATAATGCATCGACATCGATAGATTCGATTGTTTACGATTTATAGTTACCTATACGACACATAAAGATACCGACAGACGTCCCGTCTTCGTTTTAAACGCTCTAGTTACGAAAAAAATACTGAAAATGTATTCAAATAGACTTGAAAATAATAAACTTTTTCAACAAAAAATAAACAGCCCTACAAAAAAAAAATGAAAGGCGATAAAAACAGTCTTTCTTTCTGTGCAACTCTCTGAACTCTTTTAGTTACATAAGAACCTTCACCTGACAATAACAAATACAACAAAAAATAATAATAGAAATCGGTCCAGCTGTTCACGAGTAATACCATGGCCAAGGGAAATAAGTATTCATGACTTACATTTACCACTAGCTGTGCCCCGCGGTTTTACCCGCATTACTCCGCTCCTGTTGGTCTTAGCGTGATGATATATTATAGCTTTCTTCATGAGATGGGCTATCTAACACCGAATTTTTCAAATCGGACCAGTAGTTCCCGCGTTTAGCGCGTTCAAACAAACAAACTCTTCATATTATCGCTGAAGAGATTGTATGTTTGAACTCGCAAATCACAGGAACTGTTCAGAGAATGTGTTTCATATTAAAATTATTATTATATGATTATATCCATTGATAAATTCAGAGCCAAAACACCTGTATTTTAGATCTTAAAATATGCCAAAAATATCCTTAAATAAGAACAAAAGATGTTAAACATATTCATGCTCTAAGGTCAAATACGTAGCTGTACGAAAAAGCGTGCCAAAACATACGTACATACATACATAATTCAAAAAACAAAATCCCTCCTCTGACACAGTCGAGTAAATATAAATGCTACAATAATATATAAGAACCTTGACATTACCCCACTTTTTACGCAATATGTATGTAAAAGTACTACGTATACAATCGAATCAAGTTTTGAACAGTTTATAGGGCCTTTATATTTTATTAACTAACTAGCGACCCGCCCCGGCTTCGCACGGGTGCAATGCTGATACTAAATACACTACAGAAAAACTGTGAACGTTGTATATAAAAACATAGCGGCCCGCTCCGGGTATAAAATATATAGCCGGGCGGCCGGCCGGTGCCGCCGCAAACGCTACATCCCGCAATTTTTAAATCTGTAATATCTTCGAAAATATTCACTTATAATACCACAAGAGCAATCATTTGTTTGCAACGAACCTATCGGAAAATACCCGATAATTTTGAAGCTCGTGTGGTATTCGGGGGATTATTTTTCCGTCCCAAATGTCGGCCAATA
>CAJQZM010032627.1:0-10639 GCA_907164665.1 Colias nastes | reverse complement strand
TATGTTTTTAAAGCAAAACCTTCGTCGCCGATAAGTACATGAGGTACAGGCTCCTCCTGGAAGAGGTTTATCTGGCAGCAGAGATTTTCCGTGGATATATTGCCGATAAAATATTGAGTTCTCGAATATACCACTATCACTATGCCGCCCGTAACTACCGACATCTATGACGGTGAATTTGTAACATGGATCGACTATAGCAAGAAGAACTACAGAAAAAAACTTCTTGTAGCAAAAATATTCTGATCCACTATTTTGGGGACACTTTATAGAGACATGTTTCCCGTCAATACTACCGACACAATTCGGAAAGTTCCAGGTTTCCCTATAACCCTTCTCTGATTGTTTCCATGTCTCTTCAGTAGGCGATGGCATATATTCTGGTTGTAATGTATTCCAGATATCTGTACAGACTTCTTTTACAATACCACCGACTGTTGAACGACCTACTCGGAAGGAGAAGGCTATGGTCTGATGTGAATCACCCGTAGCTAAGTACCTGAAACAAAATAATACAATTTATGTTTATTTTACAGGTGAAGTAGCTAAAAAAAATGGAAGAGCTTGAGGGACAATTATATGAGATACAAAAAAGAGGTTGCAGGTACTACAGGACAAGCTGCAAAAAATTTTACAAAATGGCCTTCCAAAACGGGAAGTCCAAGGCCATTTTGTTACAGTTCCTTGACTCAACTCTGACAGTTCGAGAAAGAACTTCAAATATTCGAGAACCTACACCAGAAACATCGTCAGCTATAGAAACTCAATCTCCAGAGACGCCTCCACCACAGACACCTCCACCAAGAACACAAAGCGCACCCCCGCCAGAAACACCTCCGCTAGAGACGCCCGAAACAAATGACACAAATAGTTCACGAGCTAAGAAAATAAAAATAATTTTGTTGCAAAATATTACCTAAATACAAAGGGGACTTAGACTAAAAGCGATACTGCAAGAATAATAAGATACAGGAACTACGATATGGCTGAGAATTACAACGATTATAGGCGTGAGATGGTTCTGTTGCATGTTCCTTTTCAAAGTGAAGAAAATGATATTATTGCTGAAAATAAGTTCATTCAAATATACGAGGATAACAAAGATACGATATTAGAACGTAAGAAAGAATTTGAATCAAATTTGGACATAGAGAAAACTTTAGAAATTTGTAGACAGTTGTGCCGAGAAAATGATGAAGAATAAGAAGATCCGATCATCAAATAAAATGGCTCATAGATTGAACAATGCCTCTCGTGCCAACAGACAGCTGTGTAGGCTAAATAGAGCTCCAGTTCTAGCTGCTGAGTTGTCAGCTATCTGCGCTGACTCTAATGTTAATGCCACTCCGAAAGTTACAGTAGCCTTAGGGGATCTGGTACACTCTGAACCCGTAACCTTATTGGGGAACCCGTCTATGCGAGCTACACTAGCGAGAGCTGTTGCGGCCTTCTATAAGTCTCAAAAACCATCACTGACAGCTATCCAGGTCAAGGCGCTCATGTACTCAGAAATGACGATGAGTTGCTTAGGAAATGCAACAGGGACGGTTACCGAGATGGAAAGTATGAGGGACACCTTGAAGGCTATGTTGAGGACCAGACCCCCAACTGATGCGGAGGTACAAGCTGTTTTTGTAGGATGCTGGAATAAGATCACATCTTTGGATGCCAATAGCAGGTATAGAATTGAAGACACCCCAGGGTTAGTAGAAGCACGACCTAAATATGCGGGGATAGAAGAGGTGAATCAACGTATATACCATGCTTGGGCGCACGGTTGTGGGGTCTTCTCTCCAGACATGGTTAGACCAGCAACTGCATCAGTTGCATGGGCAAGTGTGAGTGAAATAGCGTATCCCCCACGAGAGCCGACTGGGTGCCCAATGAACATAAGTGAGGCAGATAAAGCAGCTCTGATCATAGATTATGATGCTTTCGCAGCGAAATGGAGTACTGCCCAGCTTGAATTCATCTGTGGTTACTATGATGCCCAAGTGTGGGTGGAGAAATCAACCGTAGAAAAAGACATTGTTCATGCTTTGTTCACTTGTTTAGCCCACCTATCAAAGGGACAGAACAAGACAACATCATGGATAAACTCAAGGTTCCGAAGGGTTCAAGAGCACATTACAGGGCTAGGGGATTTAGATGCGGCCGTCGTACAAGAGTTTAGTAGGATGCACGGCGGCATGAAGCTCACTAGTGAGCAAATATTTGCTGCTCTAGCCGCAGCGTATAAATGTTTATCCGACACACCTGCAGCTACTCTATGCTGGGTTATAGAGCAATCTGTAGCCTCCAACATCACTGGAGCTTTAATAGTGGCCGACATAATATCAAAGCTACAGTTCTTCCCACTGTCAACACTAGTAGGCAAGGTGATACCCGAGATAGAGTTTAAAGCACTAGTGAGACTGGCTATGCACACAATTGTGAATAAGTTTGGGTCTCTGGCAGGTCCCACAGTAACTGTGAAGGAGTATGCTGACATTGCCCACTTGGCAATGTCCATACATAAGAGGAGTGTTAGAAATGCTGAGCGAAATAGCTTGATTGATTACGCAGGAGAATACACACAATATCTCAAACTTAACAAGAACGACCTAGAGGCCATGGCGACTAATATACAAGCGGTATCAGCTGGCTCAGCAGCATCGAGTGTGTCATTAGCAAATCTTATCCGAACTGACATGGGACCTGGTGCCTTAATAGCTGAAATGGACGGAGAAGCCATGGTATTCGAAGACATGGGTCCTTCTGAACCAGGAATGGATGATGAACGTATTGCACAACCCCAAGGTGCTGTCCCGATCAACAATTTACCTCAGGAATTGCGCCGTCACAAACGATTTTATAAGGCCAAGAATGTACAGACTATTCTATCAGAATTGAGAGAAAGAGAGTCCGACAAAATCAAGGCATTCCGAGATATTATGGGTGAACTCTCGACCTGCGGAGTGCAATCATCAGCATACTTCAGTGAGATCCTAGCCACTAAATACCAATTGCCCTACACTACTATGCATAGTGATCTTGAAGAAAAATGTAGGCTTTGGCTCGGAGAGGAGGTAGATAGATACTTGGCAGACCACTTAACACGACCATTGAATGCTGCTGTACCAGAGGGACGTCTTGTTGATGAGCAAGTGCGTTTACCCTCGTATTTTACTGATTATGCGAGGAATGTGGGTGTAGCTGCTGAGGAGGGGCAGGCTTAATCTCTTCTTGGATGGCATAACATAAAACAAGATAATTCTCATAAAAAAAAAAAGAAAAAGGACAGCCGTGACAGCCAACGATCACTTCGGCTCCGTAAATAAAAATTATTTAAAAATAGTTAAAGTAAACTCAGTGTGATAAAAAGTGATTTAAAAGGAACATTATATATCAAAGTTTATTCGAAATTGTTTACGAGATAATCCGACGTGAATAAGTGCATCTAAAACAGTGTGACAATAAGTGCTACCAAAACAAACAAAAGAATAAAATTTGTGGCTGATTAAGCTGTACCGAATCGTCTATTAAATACGTGCAAATTCACCGAAAGATGGCGGATAAAACAATTTGTTCCAAGTGTAAAGATGTGGTAGATATAAAACGATGTTTAAAATGTTCACATTGTAAGCAAATACTACAATTTGATTGTGCTGGAATATCACAGAAAATGTACTTTTTAATGTCGAAGGAGTCTAGAGATAAATGGGCGTGTAAAAAATGCGTTTCCCGTCTACAATCTAATGATCAAGAACTAACAAATAATATAACAATGCGCAAAGAACAGTACAAACAGACAATTACAGCCACAAATCAGCAAGATATAGATGAACCTAAAGAATCTCAAATTGTAGATTCTCACATATTAACTGACTCATCGGACGAACTTTTCTGCTCTCCTTTAAAATTAGCCCAACCTCAAAACAAAACATTAAACAATAATCAACCTACAATAGAGGACATAAACAAGGTAATAAGTCAGTTAAAAAATGACCTTAGAAATATGGAAACCACTCTGTCGGGCATAAAAGCAGATAATATGGAACTTCGTCAACAGCTTAGTAATATGAGCACAGAAATAAATACGCTAAAGTCATTTCATATTACATCGAAAATTCATTCAATAACACCTTGTTACGACAAACAAATCAGCTCTTTTTCCAGTATGTCCCTACCATCCTCTCCTGTTACACAACCAATAATCGTGCGCCCTCCTACTATCAATATACAATACCTGAAACAACAAATGGAACAATTACAGAAAAAGCAAGACCTTACAAATAAAGAAATTGAGTTACTCACTAAACGATTGGAGATAATCTCAAGAAGTTTACTGACTACAACCATAGAAAGATGCGATAAACTGAAGAGTTATACAAATTTATCAGAGAAAAAGAAAATTCTTATTTATGGCGCACAACGATGTTCAGGTTTGGCTGCAGCTCTTTCTCGTTCTAGATACAATACAACATATGAAACGTATCGTGTATATGGTGAAACGCGACCAAACTCCCGCAGTATAGATATTGTACAAAACTGTCAAAACGTCAAACTATCATCACAAGACAAATTAGTACTATGCCTAGGTGAAAATGACAATAATCCAAATGCTGTTCTTTCTTGTTTACGCACTATTCTGCAAAAGTTTGATCAAAATTGTATTATAATCTTAAACGTTAATAAAAATAAATTTCTAAATACATTTAAATTAAATGACAGTATTAAAAAGTTGTGTAGGTGGTACAAAAATTGTAAATATGTCCATTGCGGTAATGTTCTTCTTGATATCTGTAAATCTATAAACTATTGTATTGATTCTTATGACTACGATGAACAATTTGTCAATCCATCTAATCTCAAAAAAATTATGTTTAATAACAGACACACAAATAAATCGTATTTGCGTAATATTCCTAAAAAGGGGACGCTTCCTTATTATTGGACCCGGTATCAACATCATGACAAAAATAACAATTATAATAATTCTGATAATCCACAATTCAAGAAAGTACATTTTTTCGTATCTAAAACGCAAGAACTAAATAAATTAAATTCAACATTTAAAATCCTTCATCAAAATATAGCCAGCATCTTATCTAAAAAAGAAATTTTGGAATTAACTTTAAGAGATCTGGAGGATATAGATTGTTATCCGGATGTTATATGCTTAACAGAAACGTTTTTAAAAAAAGGCCATGAAAATTTTATCAAAATCAATAATTTTATAATGGCAGCTTGTTTTTGCAGAGACAAACAACGTGGTGGCTCGTGTATATTAATTAAAAAGAATATATTATTTAAAGAGTTACATTTTGTCAAAGAATATGCATCACAAAACATATTTGAAGTATGCAGTGTAGAACTACCTAAGATTAGAACAATAATTATTTGTGTTTATAGAACACCATTATCGAACCCTTTTCTTTTTTTAAATACTCTGGATAAACTCTTACATGATTTTATTAAAAAAATTAACTCTAAAACAAAAATAATTCTAGCTGGGGATATTAATATAAATACGCTTAAAAAAGGTAAAATAAGTGACGACTTTAAATTCTTATGCCACAATTATAATTTTACAATGCATATAAACGTTCCTACTCGCAATACCGCATGTATTGATCATATCATAAGTAACATATCTGACGCTTCGGGATCAGTGCTACCTCTTCACCTTTCTGACCACGAGACTGCACAGCTATTGTCTTTTCCCATAAAAAATGTTAAATTGTCAAGACCCCAATATATTTATAAAAGAGATTATATTGATGCTAATGTTAAAAAATTTAGGGAATGCTTGCGAAATCTTTCATGGTTAGATGTGTACGATGAATTAAACTTTAACAAATCATTTAGTATATTTCATGACCTACTGTGTCTTTTTTATGATCTATGTTTTCCAAACGTAAAAATTAAATTAAAACTATGTAATAGGATTGACAATAACTGGATAAGTAAAGGAATTCGAAAGAGTTGTAAAACAAAGAGACTTCTTAGATATAAATATTATCAAAATAAAGACGTAGTTAATAAACTTAAGTACATAAAATACTCTAATTTATTAAAAAGATGTATATTTAAATCCAAAAGACACAGTAACATTAAATTCATAAATAAATGTGAAAATAAGAGTAAAGCAGTATGGAATGTTATATAAAACGAGATCTATAATTTAAAAGAAAAAGATATTATACATGTTATTAAATCTGACGAAAAATATTTAAAAGAGCCTATACAAATAGCTAATGCATTTAATAATAATTATTATATAAATTTCACTAAAAATACTATTTCTGCCCTAACACAAACTTCATTCTTAAATAAAAATTCTATGTTTTTAGCTCCAATGTCTGTAGATGAAGTAAAAACTATAATTTTATCATTAAAAAACACAAGCTCAGTAGGCTACGATAATATTAACACAAAAATAATAAAAGCATGTAGCATGGAGATAGTTAATGTTGTGACACATCTTGTGAACGCCTCATTTTCTGAAGGAATTTTTCCTGAAAGACTAAAAAAATCTATTATCAAACCATTGTTCAAAAAAGGGAGCAAAGAAGATATTAATAACTATCGTCCAATTACATTAATACCCATCATCTCAAAGATTTTTGAAAAATGTATGTACAAACGTTTAATAAGCTTCTGTGATAAATTTAACATTATAAGACAGGAACAATTTGCATTTCAAAAAGATAAATCCACGGTTCTCGCTTTACATTCCCTAATCAATACAATTCTACATAGTATAAATAAAAATAAAATAACTACAGGACTTTTCTTTGACTTAACAAAAGCATTTGATTTTGTATCTCACGAGTGTTTACTGAAAAAATTAGAAAATTATGGTATAAGAGGTCCAGCATTTAATTGGTTAGCCTCTTATCTATATAACAGACAGCAATGTGTTATGATTTCTAACATTAATAAAATGAATGAAGTTGAAACTTATAACTCGGAATACAAATATTCAAAATGTGGCGTTCCACAGGGCAGCATTCTAGGCCCTATCCTTTTCATTCTATATATTAATGATATTCTGAATGTAACAAATCATAAGGTTATTTTATATGCTGACGATATATCAATAATTGTGACATCTGAAAAGAAAAATAATACGCTAAAGGATCATGTTAATGAAATTAATGTAACTGTTGACAAAATTATAGAATGGCTGACTTTTAATAATCTAAAAATTAATTTAAGTAAATCAATGTATGTACAATTTAATAAATATTCTATTGACATTCCGAAATTAGTAGCAACAGATGACCTAAAATTTCTTGGACTTAATATCAATCAACGTTTAGATTGGAAATCACACGTTGAAATAGTTTGTGAAAAAATTAATAAATTTGTTTATGCTCTTAGAAAAATTAAAATTGTCACAAATATAAAAACGGCTGTTACATTTTACCACGCCTGTGTAGAATCAGTGCTTCATTATGGACTTATTTTTTGGGGTAATAGCACAGATGTACAAAGGGTGTTTATTGCACAGAAGAAATGCATAAGAGCCATATGTAGCAGAGCTCCTGATGAATCCTGTAGACCAATGTTTAAAAAACTCGGTCTAATGCCGCTTCCGTCACTCTACATTTACGATGTTTGTGTGTTTGTATCAAAAAATCTGCATCTTTTCAAAAAAGCTTCTTATATAAATGATCGTAGTCGTAGGGAACCTAATAAACTTATTTTAGATGAAAATCCACGACTAAAGTTGTATAAAAAAAATTGTATTTTTATGTGTATTAAAATTTATAATCACGTACCTAATAAATTTAAAAATAATAATGGCAAATTATGTAAAAAAGCATTAGGAGAATGGCTAACTAATCGGTCCTTCTACAGTCTTAAATAATTTTTTGATGACGAGAAATAATATTATTGTTGACAAGCTAATTTATATGATATTTAAGTAATAATTTTTGTAATTAACATTGATTATTTTTCCGACCCAAATATCGACCAATAGAATTGCACCATTCGACGTCACGTGGTACAACCTACATGGTATTATACTGATAATTTTTTGAAAATTTTCTCTGGTCGTTGACGTCAAACTGACAGGTTGAATTCAATTGTGAAATTATTGGCCGACATTTGGGACGGAAAAATAATCCCCCGAATACCACACGAGCTTCAAAATTATCTGGCATTTCCCTCAAGGTTCCCTGCAAACAAATAAAGTCGTCAAGTTTTTCAGGAAAAATCAGTCGCGCTTCGCGCTCGTGATTTTTTAACCTTGACTAAAAACTTGACTCCTTCATTTGTTTGCAACGAACCTATCGGAAAATACCCGATAATTTTTAAGCTCTTGTGGTATTATAAGTGATAATTTAATTGGACCCATTGTTTTACCCAATAAACGGGTTTTATATTTATGTCGAAATTAATATTCTTTACTTGGGATTGTAGGATTTTACATGTATTAATAAATATTCCTTGAATTTGTAGGTACTGTACTAATATCAAGAGGTACAGATTAGTTATGATTATAAAACGCATATATAAGTGTGCACAGGCGATAATTCCATAGCTGTTACAGATATCAAAAAACTTTAAAATGATATCGAAAGTACTTTACCTAATGAGTAAAATGACATTAATAAATTTTTAAAAATAAAACGAGAAACATCCAAAATTTTTACATTAAACACTGCCATACATTTAGTATTTGATAGTAGAAAAGTTTTAGTTTTCTTATTTTAATTTGAAGTAGTAAGATTAATAATCTACACTTGTATCTACTTGAAATTCATTATTATCATATTATACATAATTATAAAATGATGATGGGTTAAATGAGTAGGTACTATTCTATTTAAAATAAGTAAACGAGAGAAAAGCGAGTTTGTTTACTTTTACGGGTATTGCTGTTTTCAATTTAAATGATAAATTATTCCTTTCAGAATCCGACGAAGAATTAAGAGAAAGTTGCATGGCTGCGGAATTCAATAGAGCCGTGGCACCTTGTCGAAGAGAAGTGGGTGGCCACAGCGGCATTGAGACTGAAATGTAACTACTTGGCTGGTGGCAGTGTTCAATAATATTTTAACGAATACCCAGTTCTCAAAACTGGTTCTGGGTACCAACTACTATTGAAAGATTTTGATGTCATGTACGGTGATAAAACCGACGCTTTCTTTACAAGAATCATCACACTCCGTGAGAGTGATTCAAGTGGCAAAAAACAAACTTGATAACAACGACAACTTTAAAGATGACGGCGACAGATATTATAAAATAAGGCCAGTAGTAGAAAAAGTTCGTCGTAACTGTGCATCCAATATTCCTGAAGGTAAACGTTTCAGCATCGATGAGATGATGGTGCCTTATAAAGGTACTAGAGCCGGAAGCCGAAAGCAATATGTAAGGAATAAACCAAAAAAATGGGGATTCAAGTTTTTTGTTCGTGCTTCACCATCTGGCCTCGTCCATGATTTTATTATTTATGGAGGAGAAGATACCTTCAGACTTCATACATTTTCAGAAAAAGAAAAATGTATGGGTCTGGGGGCCAAGGTTGTAATAGCTTTAGCCAAGTCAATCAAGCAAAAACCATGCTCTGTACTATACTTTGACAACTTTTTTACGTCAATTGAATTGATGCATAGAAATAGAAATATAAATAGAAATAGAAAGTGTTTTATTTGCCACCAATTACAAAAATATAAATCTTAATAATCTAAGGGTTCATACGCACTATGCGGGTAGCCGTCCGGCTGACCGCAAGCACAATTATGTACGTAATATTCATTTCTATGCGCACTGCGATGCGGCTACCCGCAGACCGCTCCGGTTGCTCGGAGGGCTGCGGCCCGAGTGACGGCCAGCCGGACGGTTGCTATACGCACTGTGCGGTTCAGTCTGCGGCTGCCCGCCATTGAGTGAGTGTGTGCACGTGGTTGCAAAATTCTTGCTCTCATCTCGTGTTTGCAAATAAGGATGCACCCAATACTTCTTTCTTTGCTTTTCTTCTTTACGTAACGTGTGTAAATGTAGTAAATAGCTGCAACTTCTTCCACGTCCATCTTTGAAATGGATCGACATGACCGCAAATCGCAACGGTTCTTCAACCGCACGTTGCGGTTGCGAATGCGGCTGCCCGCGATCCGGCTGGCCGCATTCGCAACCGCATCCTGCGGTCAGCCGCGCGGCTAGCCGTAATGCGGCTACCCGCATAGTGCGTATGAACCCTAACACAGAACAGGAAAAAAAATATACATAAAATATAGCAATGGTGGCAAAAAGGACTCCCCGTCAGCATCACCTAAGGAATGAATATGGTATATTCTCCTTAGGTACAGTCAGGACCAACCGACTTCGTGGGGCAGAGAAAAAATTACCAAGTGATAAAGAGTTGAAAAAAAGGGCAGGGGAGCTTTTGCACAGGTCGTGTCTAACGAGCACAATATCACTGTTGTAAAGTGGTTCGACAACAAGTTTGTTGTGGCTGCAAGTACTTATGTGGACGCTCACCCTGTACAGAATATAATGCGGTACAAGAAAGAAGAAAAGAAAAAAGGTCTAGTCACATGCCCAAATTTAATAAAGCACTATAACGGTAATATGGGTGGGGTTGATCTAGCAGATATGTTAGTTGCTTTATACCGTACTGATTTGAAAGGCCATCGTTGGT
>CAJQZM010032624.1:0-12471 GCA_907164665.1 Colias nastes | reverse complement strand
ATATGTCCGTTATAATAAATTTAAATGAATCACTCTGCCTAATTAAATATATAATGCAGCATAAATGTGACTTACAACGTTGTAAGATTTTTAAATGTTGCAAATGTTTTGAAATGAACTTCGTAAATCTGATTATCGGATAGAATCAATGAAGTTAAATTTTCCAATCCCCGGAAAGTGGTGACGTTCAGGAATTTCAACTTATTTTTAGACAAATCGAGTTTTTCGAGGCTGGAACAATTCACAAATGCGTCGTCTGGCAGCTCTTGTAGAAGGTTCTCTTTTAAATTTAAAAATCTCAACGATCTTAGATGCCTGAATTCAAGACCAGTCAACTGAAAAAAAAAACAAGTCCCATTCAAGACTACTTTTAAGTAGCTGAGTACGTCAAGTGTTCAACATAATACATAATGGGATCTATATTTCTTTTAAGTTACCTATATTAAAATAAACAAACTTTCTTTAAATAAATTATATAGAAGAAAAACAAAAGCGTATAGTGTTCACTAGTAATTTCCATCTGGATCCAATACCAATACTTGGTTAGTTGGTAAAGTAGATTGGATTTTCTCCTTGCTCGTTGCTAGTTACCGGCCTTTTTCTTTAAAAGTTGGCACTGACATGGCACTGACCTATCGCGTATGTAATCGATATTATAAATTAGACACGCCAATAAAGCGGAAAAGGCTTTGAGATTTATTTTAAGGGAACGTATACAATATCACTGACTTTTCTTTATAAGCCGATTTATATTTTAATGATTTCTTTACATAAAACGTGATAAATTAAATTTGTGTCTAATAAAACGGAGGATAAGTACTGAATGCATAGATTAGACCCTCACGTAAGCGACCCTTATCTATTTACGACAGAAAAAAGAAATTTATGTATTTAATTTCGACTATCTCAGCGTTTGGTCTACATTATCTTTCTACAAATTAAAACGAATGACGGTAGGTACATATTGTAAAGTTGAACAGAATTTATCTTTCAGGAAAAAGGTCAAAATAAAGCTCTTATTAAAAATGTTAACTAGGCACTCTATTGTTTCATAATGAAAGCATTTCCATAGCAAAATAAAAAAAATATCTATTGGCCTGGTATAAATCAAATATTTCGCAAATTCATGAATATAAATTTACTTACGCTCATTAAATTATTGTTCGACAGATCCAAAAACGTCAAACAGAAGAGATTACAGAACAAATTTGTCGGTATAATTCGTAAGTCATTTTTGTCCATTAACAGGGTTTCCAATGACAAAAGGCTTTCGAAGGCTGTGTCTGTGATGTTACTTATCTGGTTGTTTGACAATTTCAATATTTGCAAATTAATCAAATGGAAAGTTCCATTCTGTATTTGTTGTATTTTATTATTCGATAAATCGAGAATTAATAGGGAACGTAATCCGAGGAACGTGTCTGATGGTATGTAAACAATTTGATTATTCGATATATCAACAGTTTCTAAGTATGTATTGTTGGCAAATAATCGCTCTGGTAGCGTGTACAAAAAATTGTTTGATAAATCAACGTGAAAGAGCTTTTTTGTATATCGGAAAGCCTCACTGTCAATCTCTTCGAGGTTATTTCGTTGTAAACGCCTGCAAAGAAAATATAATCAGTATTTTTTTGTCTTTTCTTTTAAGGGATTTAACGTTCCCTTTATTAATGAAAATATTCAACTTTAACCTTTTTGGAGGCTAGAAATATTAAAACAAATAGGTGTTATAAAAAGAAAAAATCCATTTTAATAATTTTAAGATTTTCAGTAAAGTCGGAAGTAATTGTTTAAAATAAAACACGAAAAAGTTTTACTACAAGTAATCAGATGAATATAGGTAGATACTAATCGTTACTTGTAAATAAATAAATCCCAATCTTATTATTATTAGAAAAAGAAGAGAATAAAATTCAACATTAGCAATTTGCACCATACTCACAAAATCCTCAAATTGATAAGTGAATCGAAAATTCCAGAAGGCAGGTATTCCACATGATTGTCAAACATATCCAGCTCTGTCAGCGATCGCATTCCTTTGAAGCTTGACTTGTGTAACGTTCGTAACCTATTTGTTCCTAGATCACTGAAAACGTATAGAGAAGCAGATTTACAATTTCAGATTAAAATTCAGATTTCGTTTCTTTTCTATGATAAAATTTGTTGAATTAATAAAAGGGTATATGAATTAATAAAAGCATGGGTATATGGGTATAAATCACAGAACATATAAATATGTTCTGTGGTATAAATACACATTTGACTTTTTTTCTCGCCATTTCACGCAAATCTGCTTAGGCAAGAAGCAAAAATTTCATCAGAAGAAATCAATCACATTTCTTAATAGGTATAAGTTTACGTAGTAGGTAGTCATAGCTTAGTCCATGTTACTTACAAAGGCTCTCTTATTTTTGTTTCATAACTCACATTTTCTCGATTGAACCTTTTGTATTCAATCAATACGTATTGAAGTCGTCAATAAAGACGGAATCTATAAATAATGTGTATCTGTTTTCATCTATAATTCAATAAGCGAAACTGTCTACTAATATAAATTATGTATATTGTAGGTATACTAGGTTTCCGCCCGCGGCTTCGCCCGCGCAGTCAAAGAAAAACCCGCATAGTTCCCGTTCCCGTGGGATTTCCGGGATTGCGTCATTTTCCCGGGATATAAAGTAGCCTATGTCCTTTCTCTGGTATCAAAATATCTCCATACCAAATTTCATGAAAATTGGTTCAGTAGTTTAGGCGTGATTGAGTAACAGACAGACAGACAGAGTTACTTTCGCATTTATAATATTAAATATTAGTATGGATACGTAAGTAAAAGATACGTACAACTTTATTTGAGTTATAAAATGGGAGCTATCCGATTCCATCTTGTTCAATTGATTCTACGAAATAGCAATCCTAAACAAATAGGAGTACGATAGCCTAATTGACCATCGCGATACAGTAAATCCAATAGCTCTTAAGGTCCAGATAGTGAACGTGGGTTGAAAGTAATTAATTGAATGAAGAAAAACGAATAGGTCGCTATTATACTAAGAGACTGAAAGTAACTAATTAATTATTTCGTTAGTATATTCTTGACAAACGATTACATTTACAAGCTTTGATTTACTAAGTATGAATGGGAATTATTTATAATAATATTAGGGCCATTATATATAAGAATCTCTAATAATAATTCTTTGTAATTCAGTACATAAAATAAACTAAAATTCTGTAGGAACACCGCTATAAAGAAACAATAATTCTTATTAACAAATGTACAGACTGTACAATGCTTAATGATGTGATTATATCATGTATTTCACGAATCAAGAATTTGAACTGTAAGTATACGCAGTATGTCTAAATGCATAAGTAGTAGTAGTAAAAGTATAACCAACATAGTGTAAATATCCACTGGAACAACGAGATCCGCATTCAAGGAGGTGAGTCCGGATCGCCAACAGTTCAGGGATCGATGGGAAGCGTCACATCTGCAAACACTTTTCGAGCATTGACGCCACCGAGATTGTGATAAGCTTATTGTCCACGCTGCAAGTGAAAGCGATAGCAAATGTTAATAAAAATAAAGGGAATATGTTTGTATCTGTTGTCTTTATAGGGATTACCGTTAGAAGTTGTGATCGAAGGAAGGACGATACGTAATGGGTTTAAGATTATGATACAATTTTTACTTGTCTGCCTTTGCAATGCCTTGACGGTTACCGTTATAAAATATAATAAACAATTATTATATTTCAACAAACAAATACAAAATATTTTTTAACTTAAACTATCAAAACAGGAAGATAGTTTGTCATATTGGCTTATGATGCGGAATATGGCTGTAGAAAGGTGTAATGGTAAAAATTTCATGTCATGTGGTTCTAAACATAATGAATAATAATTCTGTATCTAATGTTAATAGGTGTCTGGAGTAATACATATTTCAGAATAATATTAACTAAATATATATTTGTTCGTCATCCAAACTTAATTACACCCACAACATAAAACGTATACATTTATTACATACTAATTTATTTTCTTTTATGTCAGTCAGATAAGTGCCAGAATTCCTCACTAATGTATGAACCCTTATGATGAATTCCTAGTAGAAGGTCAATTTATTACTTGGCGACATTAAAATGAAGTTTTACTTAGAGCCACGCTAGTTATGAATATTATTCAGCCAACTATTCTTGGGGAATGTGCCTTTTCATGCTAACACATTTTTTTTGTAAACGAACTTGAACTATTGCTGTAGAGTTATTTATTACCTTTTATGACCTTTTTTAATGACAAACTATTAAAAGTTTGTTAGGTACTTTACAAAGCTAAGGTTAAACGTTATTGATGTAAGTAACTAGGTAAGTCCATAAGTAAGTTTGATAATCTAATTTTAAAGATTGTTCATTACGGATCAAAAATTTTTCTTTTATATTAATCGCATTTAAGCTAATATTATACTTTGTATGCTTAAATACGATTTTTCTAAGTATCGTATTTGTTACATTAATCAAATTCCTTACAAGAGTACACATATTAATTACGATCTTTATTTTAATGTCCTATTGTCATAGTTTACTTTAATCTCTGACATAACATCGAGCCTTAAATCATGGTTAAATCCCATGAGTTGCAGTTAAATGATTTATTACTATGGTACATGGAAAGCGTCAAGATAAACACAAACACAGTAACAAAGTTACAAAGTTATCGCCTACGCTGGTTTCTGTATTTACCCGCCGTAACTATTATCTAATTATAAATTTATTGTTTTTATCTACGCGGTTATTATTTAAGTATCTCAACATCTTATTTAGCGATAGACAGATACCCTTTAGAACGCGATTCATTTATTGTGCCTGTTATCTCGACGTTTTGAATACAATGAGCGTGGTTAAATTATTTCAGTATAAATAATGAATAAATCGTGTTTAAAATCTATCTTTACATAAATTAAACCTTTATTTTATAAGTTTATCTATGTTAATGGACTTGAAGAAATATATGATATCTGTGTAATTTAAACATTAGTTTCGGCAATTTGGCATTAACACAAGATTACTTCACAATATAAAACGGCGTTATTGGTTTTGGCGCCGACTAAACACTGTAATATGTATGAAATAGAAATGAGATTGTATTTGTTACAAATATTTTCAATGCGGAATATATATTCAATTCATAATTATTATGAGTGAATTAACTTTTAAATTACGCACCAGGCAAAATTTGGGCGGTAGAAGTTTTAGGTATAAAGATACTCGTTGGCAGGGTAATGTATTAGGTAATCGTTGGCTGGGTAATCTATTAATTATCTAATTATAAATTAAAGGTTCAAATTACCAAGTAAGTTTGACGAGTATAAGAGCACATGGAGAGCACGGGTTGCTGCCCCTCAGTTTGTATTGTAATTTTATGTCAAGCGAGAATATTACAAAGAACTTATTATGATAAACAACAAACCAGGTTGTTCAATAGCTCGCAGACGTCGATCCAATTGCCGCCACTTCAAGTCTTCGGCACAAGCTTCATTTCCCGCGTCTCCAGGTTTAGTTTTCCTCGTTAATATTTCGAGTACCTCACAGGGAGTGAGGGAGCATTGTGCCTCTATCTGCAACACTGATTGAACGATTTGTTATACCTCAGCTTTTGTAAGATCGAATGGAATTTTGCTTTGCTTGCAATAGGGGATTATTCGATTTCAAGATATCGTTAGCATAGTCGAAATAAAGTGCTAAAATACCTAGGATGACGATAAAATTTAAGGTAATTGATGTTCTGATGGTTCAATTAGTGTGTGAATTTATTTCAAAGGTCGCGTCAGGTACGGTTCTATATTTAGATAATTTTCTAATTTGGAGCTCATATCCTGCTTGATAACAAAGCAAATGTCAATTTCACGAACGTATAATTAATGATATCCTAATAAATGTATATTAACACTTAATTTTGTGAAATATTCCCGAAACGATTTCAACCGTAACCGTACCAACCGGTACGCACGACGGCATTCATATTAATAATCACTTATTTCTGGTATACGAAATATTATGTCGAAATATTGAATAGAGGGACAAATCACAAAATAATATTACTTTTTCGTTTGAAAAGAGAAAAAATCGTATTACATTTCTCTTCCTCTCAGTAATAATATTGTACAGTGTACATAATACTTAATAGTATTATATATATTACATCTTTTGAACCTCAAAGCCTTACAGAAGTTTAGCTTGAAATTCATAACTTTAAGCGAAATTCCAAAAAGAGCAACTGTGAGAACGGGAAGTTATTTGTAGAAATTATGCTTTAAATATAAAAATACTGAATCCTAGAAGGAGTATCTACAGCATTAAGTTTTATTGAAAGGAAATCCATTACTTTAATTGTATTATGGTATAAAATAAATTTAGCTATGGATTGTCATCGTCCTTTTGGACAAAAATCCCTAAATAAACAATACAAAAAAAAATTAGCTAGGATTTCTAGGAAATTAGTGGATACCCGGCTTTATATGTATTTCTTTCTAAGTATAGAAGAATTTAATAAATATTCATTAGCATGCATTCCATATTATATTACGTAAAGTTGATTGATGGCTTAGCAGTTAAATGGGTCCATTCTTTAACATGATTGATAACGCTAGATACTCATAACTTCTATACTTTTTATAATTAATATAGAAAACCGTTTAATGAAAAGGATCAGAAAACGAGCTTGTACCTTATTAGTCAAAAAAGTAATGTGCTACAGACAATAGAAGATTGTGACTCAGATAATTGCTTTCTTTTGTTACTATGTCGTTTCGTTTCTAATTGGTCTTAAACGAAGCTCACTTTTCACTGCTTTCAATGGAAAAGATACAAGAAAATACTAAATACATCTTTTCTTCTTACACGGCTAATCTAACAGACTAACAAATGAGAGGGGTTTCAAGACATAACACCACGAGTATGGAGGTAATTATGTGTGCTTGTAGGTTCCATTTTGAGTCTCTTATTTTTGGATATTTATATCGAATATTACTAAGTTATACTTCGGATAATTGAGTAGGTATATTATGTTTAAACATTAAATTATTTTAATAAGAACAACTTTGAAAATTTACAAAACACTTTATCTCATTGATCTCAAAGCTCTTTTGCCAGAGTTTCAAAGGAATTAGTAATTCTAAATCATAAAATAGTAATATTTCGTATCTATACATTTATGTGGTATTGAGTAGGTACTATAACTACGCGCAAACTACAAGTTTAAAAATATACCTATTCAAAAACTAGACCCTATTGAGATTGGAAAAGCCTTTAATTATTCACCATTACTATTAAGTCTTCAACATTCTATTATATATTCTAGTCTTTTCATAGATTGCTCATTTTATACGAAACGGTTCTAACACTCTTAAAGAAGACCCTCTTAAATATTTACGATATATGAGCATAAAATACGTACCCAATAAAGCGAGAATTTGTAACGTGTTCAATAACCTTGAAATTTTCATGTTACTTTCCAGAAAATTACATTTGTCCTTACACAACAACAAGACTGACCGCGAGATACTACTGTATACTATGTTTAGTTTAAATTGCTTTTCTGAATGAGACACATGCAATGCAATATTGTGACAATACACAATAATAGAATATCTAAAAATAACCACGGTATAAAATGATTTTCGGAATGTTATGACTGCACCAACGTATCTTTAAAAGTTGGTTTTGTTGCTCAAAATTTCGTGATTAATGTTTAGTATTGCTCCGAACTTTTTCTTTTTTTTTCAAAATTATTTCACACTCAATTTCCTTTGAATTATTGCAAATTGCAAATTTTTCACGCGAATGCTTAGGTGATGTCGCAAATTCGTAATGTACCTAATGTTCGTCATGATCTCATCGTTTAAAAGTGGTGCAAATATCATAAAATAATATTTTTACAATACGAATTGGATTATCGATTTGGCATACGGGTTGTGTTCGTGGGCTCTGTATTTAGTTTTATCGCTTGAATAAACCATTCATATTTTTGGAGGACAAAACAAACAAATATGGAATATGTGTGATACCATTGTTTGCCTTTTGTTTAGTCCCCTCTACGATTTTATTACAATTGTATAATTAACCAGTTAACTGAATTGATTGTGTCCGCTTGTAGAGGTTTCGATAGGAATCTATTTAAATATCTTATACAAGGACAAATCGCTAATAAAAACCTTTTCTTAAATGTCTTGTAAAATGTCTATGTAAAATACAAAATTAAACATTTAAGAATAAATAGGTACACCAATATTAAAGCGCTTTTATATTTGTTTTCGACTATGTACTGCTAACAGAATTCTACATCTTTAATTCAGAAAGATAAATACGGCTACAAAATCATAGCTTTAACAAATATAATATTCATAAACTATGAATTTCTCTGATTTACTGTAAATAGCGATATGATAGCATACAATAGCTCAGATACAAGATATAATCGCAGGTGATATTGGAAGCTTCTCCGGCAAATACGAAACATTATTCATAAAGATTTCGAGAAACGCTATCACAAAGCTCTCGTTTCTACTTTCGGAAAGTTTCCAATAAATTGTATGTTTCGGGGATATTAAATTTATATCCCAAAAAATTGGCAGTTGCCAAAGTGAGTATATTCATGTAATCCAGAGATGTAACTTTACATGCTTTATTAGCTTATGTTTTGAGCGCTGAAAGTAAATCATTTTTAGATTTCGAAACTAAAGAAGTTTTTCTGTTCAATCAAATCAAATATTTGAATATCTTCCGATAGCATAACTTACTTAGCTACACATACAGTTTTTTGGTTTTGTCTTTTTCTTTCTTCTAATAATATCTGTGTCTATATTCAATAGAATAGGATAATACCATTTAATTACGACGATTTGTCCATATTTGTATTAACAAGTTAACAAACAATATGGAAGCGATTAATAACAAAGGTCAGCTTAGGCAAAGTTTCCGCTTATCCTGTTGTGTAATCTCTATTGAAATTCATGGTTAAATCTTTATTGTTGACAGGATATTACCAAAAATCTATATAATTGGAAATTGCGCCGCATCACGATGGATATAAATAACCTTATTGTAATCATGACGGTATATTATTAAAACATAATCCATACTAATATTATAAATGCGAAAGTAACTCTGTCTGTCTGTTACTCAATCACGCCTTAACTACTGAACCAATTTGCATGAAATTTGGTATAGAGATATTTTGTTACCCGAGAAAGGACACAAGGCTACTTTTTACCCCGGGAAATAGGATAGGTTTTATCCCGGAAATCCCACGGGAACGGGAACTATGCGGGTTTTTCTTTGACTGCGCGGTCGAAGCCGCGGGTGGAAAGCTAGTAATTATATAACAACGTTTTCTCCACATTCTTTCAGCCAAAACAAAAAGTCTTTCATTAAACAAGAAAACCTTAAAAATAATTAGATTATTGTAGAAAGAATATGAAAAAAAAAATCTTAAACTGTGGTGATTTCATCAACCAAGAAGTCGACGGGGATCAAATGTCTTGAATCTTGATAAATATAAAATAGTGGCAAAATATATGTTCAAAGTAATGGACAATCTTTTTATCGATAGGATGTTGTCAAGTAATAACAATAAAAATTGAAACAACATTTTGAATCGAGTCAGGTCTGGTTAGCAATGGGTCGTAAAAGTAAGGAAATATATTCTAATTTCATTGTTACATCTCGCCTTTGACTTTTTAGTATGCGGGTCTCTTTTATTCAAGGGTATTTTGGGTTAGAATATTCAATTTTAAATTAATGGTTGCCCACCATTCCGATTTACACTTATTTTTATCAACAATATTTATGACCAAACATAGGTACTTAAATATCTCTTGAAAATATACGACGAACGATATCAATGTAAAGCTTCTAGAAATTAGATAAAAAACATTATTTTTTGTTTAATTTTTATTGTTTTTAATAAATAAAGTACCTATGTTCTTTACATCATTTATTACCTCTAAACATGTTGTTTCATAATGTTATATTGAAATCAGTACTTTCTGTAACATTTCTTCTAAAATATAAAAAAGAAGTAGTTACCTACCAATTAATTTCATCTTCAATTGAGACAAATTAAATAAATGGCAATTAAGAAAAAACCCTTACAAATAAAAAAAAATAATAATTGTCTAAACTTACTTAAACTTAAAAAGTAAGAAGTTTCCGTTAAAATTCCTGATGTGTATAATGCACATTTTCTTTTAAAAATATTTCACAGCGTTGATAAATAGATTTGCAAAGTTTTTATCCCAGAAAAAACTTTTTTCATAAAAAACAAAGGTATTACCGAGATTCCGCGGAAAACCATCCCTCACACATTCAATCCATACTTAATATTATAAATGCGAAAGTAACTCTGTCCGTCTGTCTGTTACTCAATCACGCCTTAACTACTGAACCAATTTGCATTAAATTTGGTATAGAGATATTTTGATACCCAAGAAAGGACATAGGCTACTTTTTATTCCGGGAAAATGACGCAATCCCGGAAATCCCACGGGAACGGGAACTATGCGGGTTTTTCTTTGACTGCGCGGGCGTAGCCGCGGGCGGAAACCTATTTTTATATAAATCACGCATCCTATGACATCGATATATGACACCAGATTCAGATCCCGAAATGTGTTCTATGGCCGTCATCTACCTTTATTTGCAACCTCAAATATTTGTTATAGTCTTTTCCTTAGGAAGCATTAGTAAAAAAATGGAATATGATATTAGTAGTAACTATTCAAATAAGCCCATGTGTGCAGTGTGTAAGCCATAACAGTGAATTCTAAAAGTAAGAAAATTTTCAATTTCATAGTACCATTAAAAACAATCGATTATTGTATGTAAAATACAAAGCACCTTTTCCTATGTATATATGTGACAATTCATTGTTCTTGAAAATTCCATCTATTTCCAAACCAAATTTTACCCTACTTTTATGGCCATTAAAGTTGAAAAAATAGGGTAAAGCCGTAAGGACAAACGGATTGAAGGAACGAATTTATAACTCACAAAGGTTAGTTCTACTGAATCTTAAAAAAGCCCTTTTTCGATCGTAAAACCTTGAACGTTAACTACTGTGTACATAGGAGTTCATCACAAATGGTACCAAAAGTTTTTTTAGCAACAAATACTTTTACGCTCGTCTTAGTCTTTGTATTTGTACTCCAAACATCATTTTAATAGATAAACTTATACGATATTTCAGTCTATTCTATCTTTTCCAAACATACTTTATTTGCAAATTGATATTACAGACTATTGAAAAAAGTAGGTATATAAATCAAATATGAAATACGTTACCTATAATAATGTGCTTTATACAATTTATATTATTTTTGTCCAGAAATAACATAATAATTGAACCAGAGCGGTAAATTGATACGCAATGAATTATTATGTAATTATGTACTATGTACAGAAATGAATTAGTTAATTTAGAAATATTTTAAAATTTATTAAAACAGACCTAAAAGATATAGTGTTTGTTAGATTAGAAGCTTATATAAGTTCCCGTAGTATGCAATTGGAAACAACTCGTAATATGCAATTAAAAACTAGTGTTAATTTCAATTTAAACGCAATTTATTTAAACTGTAATTATATTTAATCGTAAATTAATTTTCTAGAAACAATATCTAACACTCTTATGGTTGCAACCCGTGCATGCATGAACAGGGTTTCTTGAGTGATTAATGTAAGTAAAGAACCAACAAGAAACAAAAATTCTACCTTGATTTATGGTAAGCAATTAGCAAATTACTTTTGCAGATGCTTTCAATGTAATTTACCTTATTTTCTATTTGGTTATTTGTAATATATCTGGCAGTAGGTATTTGTATCGAAACTTGTCGCGGTCGGAGTTAGTCTGATGGCGACTGTGTTTAAATGGATAGTAAAATTAATCTTATTACAGCGTACTTATGAAATTTGTTTAAAAATTATTTCTATTATAAATTGTTCTCCATGAATTCACATTAAAATAGCATTTGCTACAACTTGAGTACCGCAGGAAAACATAAAGCGTCGTGTTCCATAATGAAACATCACGGCGTAATTAAAAAATTCCCAAGCTGTAATTACGAAAAATTTGGAAAATCTATAAGAAGCCCATTTGAAGAAAGATCCCATTTAATTTAAGGTGAGTGTTTCTCTACGCCACGTCTATCTGTGTTAAAAACTGACAGTTTGTCGAGACGGCCGAGACAATAATTATATTATTCAAACTGAATTATAGAATACATTATTCCATTAGCAAAAATATCCAAATTTTCATTTTACTGGGACGAGCAATTTTCTTATTTTTTGCTAACTTTGATCAATACTTTATCGTAATCTAACATTTTCGGATTCTGACTCTGACTCTATAATGTACCTACCTACTTCTTTCTGTTCTATTTTCTACTGGTGATAAATTTATTGGGCCCTCTTCACA
>CAJQZM010032622.1:0-28633 GCA_907164665.1 Colias nastes | reverse complement strand
AGAAACAAGTCAAAATCACTCTTAAAATCGATACGGCCCCTTAAGTCAACACAAACATTAGAAAGGAAGAATAATTGCATTATCTTTTACTGCAAAGTTACATTAAAATTGTTTTACACAATATAAATTTCTAATGATACTTCTTTGCTTTCTTTAAATCTTACTTTGACTTAGTGTATCGTAGCTTTGTGAATGTTTGATACAAACATACAACAAACAGCAACGAATCTAATAGACAGACTATCCGATTATTCTTCCATTCAATGTGCCTTTGCATTTTAAAGCAAAACGCATTTCCCTGACGTTTCTACGAATTCAATTAGTCCTCGGCTGCGATGAAATATTTTATTTGTTATTTTTTTAACATATTCGAAAAGATTTTAATACCTACATATAACGATTTAAATGGAATGCTCATCAATTATTCATTTCGCTTTGTAAACATTATATTATAAATTACATAATCTAGAAATGTAATTAGGAAAAGCTATGTTAAATGTTAATTTATTATCAAATAGGTACTTCTTTACCCGTATCATGTTTAGCTAAATGTAATTTCGTTAACAAAGCAAGGCTGTAACGTCTTCACAACAAATGATTTGCTTGCGATGAATGGCCCGAGTTTCGGTGACAGCTCGATTGTTTTAACTAAACTAATATATACGAAATAAATCTCAGACATTGAAATGTGTGAAGATGACGTGAAATACGGTGAGGACAGAACAGTTGTCTTTTTGTTTGTAGTGATGTAAATAACAAGCTATTTTGGTTTGTTGACGGTTTTGGGTAACGTCCTACATTCAACATGTGTATTTATATCATAAGTTGTAGATGAATTATAGAGGAACTTAGTTTCGTGGCTATTTGACTAACTAATGTTTTGAATCTGTAACTAACTTTCATATTAGGTACTTAAATACGAAACTTTTTTTAATTAAAACTTTTACGCTATGTTTAGATGAATAGTATTATTTCTATCACACTACTTGAGGTGAATTTTGTTACCTACAAATTACATTTTAATCTGGCTTTTTTAATAGACCTTAAAGCGACGGAGGTTCTGAATTTGTAGCGTATTTTTTGAAGTGCTTCTCTTCTTTTCTGCCTATCTAAACACAGTTCTTGTTTACCTTCATGTATATATGTTACATGTCACTACTACACTATCACTAGATACTACTACTATTATTTACCTGTGGTGGAGTGTCGTGCGCGGGATCGGCGCTGGCTACAGCGAGTGTCGCGAGGGCTGACACCCACAGCGCGGCCACACAGCAACGCATCTGTTGCAAAAAGACATTTATTACATATTACATCGTTTTTATTAAATGTCTTTACTAATACTATTAAGCTGAATAATTCGTTCCTTATAGTATTCGCAATTTCTTTGCAATTCGTCTCCTTCAAACGAACGGTTCGAATTGAAAACTTATCTTTAATTTGATTGCCCATTTATCAAAGAAGGTTGTATGGCATACGCTACTTTATAATATCAGACTGCGAGTAATAGGAGCGGAGCTTTAAAATATTTTGTAAATAATATCTTTTTGTTTCAACTCAACTTACGTTAGTAGCTCTTTTAAATCGCATCTTTTTGAATTACACAGAACATATGAAAATTCGTAGCCAGATAAACTCCTATCAACCATAGCCCATAGGAATATTTCCATTTCTGTAAGACATAAAAGAAGTGTCCGTATTTGACGCTCCTACCATTTGCCGCCATAAGCATCAGTCTACTCAGCCCCTTGGCAAATCCGCTAGAGAAAACCATCTATTTATATAAATCTCTATCTATCATATACATATAAATAAATCTATATACATAAAGTTCTCGTGTTTGATTACCGATCTCCTCCGAAACATTATGACCGATTTAAATGTGTATATTCAGTAGATAGGTTTGAGAATAGATCGCAAACTATATTAACCACTAAGTGGTTTCTTGGTAAACAACGCTGTCGGATCAGTTGCTATTACACATATATTAAAAGTTAATTTAAAATGTTCAATCTATACTAATATTATAAAGCTGAAGAGTTTGTTTGTTTGTTTGATCGCGCTTATCTCAGGAACTGCTGGTCCGTTTTTTTGTCACCGAAAAATTCTTTCGGTGTTAGATAGCCCATTTACCGAGGAAGGCTATAGAGTATAGACTATATAATATATCACCACGCTAAGACTAACAGGAGCGGAGCAATGCGGGTGAAACCGCGGAGCACAGCTAGTTTTCAATAAGTAATGCGAATCAAAGCTAAAATATAGCAATTCGTAGAATTAAACCTTTATTTCCCAGGATATGGACCGGATATATTCATTATTCGTATCTTTTCATTCTTTTATCAGTAGCACGTGTCGCTAACATTGAATATTTGTTTTAATATTTTCATGAATTCAATCCAAGCTGTATTTTGTTTCAACGACATCAACTTTGCCTGACATAAAAATCTGAGAAATATTTAGTCATTATGTTTACTAGAGGATCATATTATATCTAGTATCTACGTCATTTAATGTTTAGATGAATGGTGTTTTTGGCACTAATCTCACTGTCGACGGATTCTCATGTTTGTGATCAAAAGAACTCGTCAGCTACGGAAGGGATGCAAACCACAGGATTAAAGTTTTTTTGCTTGTTTTTCGTTGCTTTTTCGTCACGCGACTTTGGAAGCCGTGTAACATTTCTGTATAGCTGGTAATTAAGAATATCTTGTACTTATATAGTAAAGTACGATTTAAATATATATTTAAAGGTATAATCATGGTTATTTATTCTAAGATTATGTAAGTATTAAATGAAGAGTTAAGATTGTTTATATATTTTTATTGTATTCAGTGCAATAAAAGATATGTTTATAAACATTCCTAATGATGTTTAAAATACAATACGACCAACGTAACTTGGCGGGCCTGAACTTCGCGCAGAAGGCTGCGCACGAACGTTTTTTAGGAACGAAATGGTGGCATGAGGCGGCGTGCGCGGGGCGGAGATCTAGGCTAGGGATTGACTCTATGTAAACACAATCATCCCTTTATTCAATCAAATGTCGCAATCGATTTTTATCGATTTGAAATTTATTGATTTTTGTTTATATGAGATACTGAACGAAATAGACTTACAAAATTATTGAATGTTGTCGTTAGTAAAAGAGATTTCGACTTTAATAACAACAAAAAAACTAATAACATTTTATTTTCATGGTTGTAATACATGATTTAGTTAAATATCAATTATTTATAAATGACCACTACAATAACGACTGATTGAGAATATTTGAAACCTCTTATAAAATTAAATATAAATATATTTCATAATTCAATTTCAATCGATTTGAAAAAAAATCGATTAATCAACATCCTCAGACTCGCATAGTGGACATCCCTTTTTGTTTACGTCGTATAACTTCGTGCTTAGTCGGCAATTCTCGGTACGCAATTATGTGTCTCAGTCACACGTTAACATTGGTGTCGTGTTCGTGTCGCTATCTCTGTCTTGAGTACGGGCGGTTACAAAAGTTTTCGTTGATCGTTGTTATTTGTTATTATTTTATTGTTAAGTGTTTAGTTTTAAATTTGGTCGTGTTATTCGCGAACAAAGATGCCACCAAAGCATAATAATATGGTTTTAAATCGCCAGGCGAGAAAAATAATATTTGATATAACGCAGTATTTTAAAAAAGAAAAATATATATCGAAAGGTGAGTGAATCCTGAATTCATTAGGTTATTTTTATAGCTTTATGTCTCATAGCGGTTTGATATTTATTTTATTTGTACTTGGTCTCTGTATATGGAAATTTTTATTAGAATTTCAGTTAAAAAAAATGAATGCCTATAACACTTTTTTTTACGAGTGTACATGCGCGAAAGTTCGCAGAGGCTATGTTCAGGCCCGCCAAGATACGTTGGTCGTACTGTAACTGAGACAACTATTTTAAATGTTATATTGACATTTTGAACTAATCTGTGGTTTGTTTACAAACTAGAAAATTGTTTAATATCTTATTTAATTATTCAATTTACGTTTGATTAACGCCCATCTTTATCTACAATTTTCCTTTACGTCTGTATCAATAAAATACAATCGGAATGATTGGTATATCTGGAAATAATATATCGTTATTGGATCAATATATTAAAAGCCACCACAAACATCTATAATCTATATTTACTTGACGTCGCATTACCTAAGATAGATCGGCATAAATAGTTAGGCGGTGACCCGTTGTCCCCGACCAGCGAATGCTGAGCTCTCGCACGGCGCGGCCGTTTGACGCGCACAACGGGCTGCATTCATCTCATTGAAGTGCAAGAGCTCTTGCTCCACTGGTCGGATTAGCTGGACTTTTTATCGGGGACAGCTTTACGTAATCCGTGACGTATGGACTATTAATGAGCGGATACATCGATGCGAGGAGCTTTTATTTTGGTATCGAGTTCCGATGTAATGGATATACAATATACATGTAGTTGGAAGGACATCAATATAATGCCTTGATGAAACTTAAGCTAAGAACGTTAGTCTACGATGCATTTAGGCTGAATCGAAACGATTAAACATAAACACAAAAGCTTCTATTATTATGTTCTCTTTGTTTAATTGTTTATTATATTAATTAGGGCATGATGGCTCAACTGCTGGTCTACATCTAATATAATAACTTTCTTATCCAAACTTCTTATCTTAAACCAAAAATATCAAAATAAATTTTTTTATCATAACAAATTCATCTCAATAATTTATTTATTTCATACCACAGTATTCAAGATAGCTAGTTTTGATAGCGATGTTATTTTTAAAAAATTCACAGAACCTGTTTAAACTGGAAGTTAATTATAAACATAGTTTGAATAAAACTGCTTATGCTGCGATAGCAAATCTCGCATTTAATGGAATTTGCTCCAGCTGGTGGCGGCTACGGGCGATCACAAACAGCTAAAACACACAATTAAAACGAAAGAGCATTTGTATTTTGTTGTTGAAACTTTCACACTGGCAACATTGCAGCGGTTTATTTATCTGCATTTTATTTATTAAATTTTGAATGTTTAAAGGTAATGGACTATTACTTAAAATTTGGAAGAAGGCCTGTGTTTGCAGTGGAAAAATATAGGCAGATGATGATGTTAAATTTACTACCCTTTGCTTTAAGATTCTATATTGGTGTGTTCGTTAACTCTAGGTAATAACATAATCTAATATTTTATAATTATAAAATTATCAACTTCTTTCTTAAAAAAATGCAGGATCATTTTAGAATTGGTCCAAATTACTAAATAATGTTTGAAGTTATACTCTGCGGTGGGTGAACCACTTTTAACAATGACATACAATTTAATATATCCAAAAATCTAAAACATAAAACGTAGCGACATCAAGTTCGTATGAAGGCACTCTAATATCACATTATCACTGTGTTTGCAACAAGTGTTGGCTTTCCCACTCCAGCACATTGCTGACTAAATACAACTACAATGTGCGATCCTGTGTCTATCTACGATAGGTAATGAAATGCTTCTTGATTAATTAATTTAGAACTAACTCTATCACGCGGTTTCAGCCGGACAAAAACGCTTTCCGAACTGGTGGTAAATGGTAAAACTATGTTATGACGATTCAAAAGTGCTTCTAGATTTCTAATTGAATAATTAAATAATTAAAAAAACTATGTTTTGAAAAAAAATGTTTGAATCTTGTATAAATTAAAATTTTATCCAAATCAGCCCTATAGTTTAGCCGTTTCTTTAAACATTCTTATTCTGAAATAAATGCTGATACTTATAAGTATTGTAATCCTTGAATTTATGACTAAGTACAAATAATTGAAGTACTCATCATATTCGTCATATACGTGTTGAATCGATGAAGTCGTAAACAGAACAATATCGAGCTGAATTAGGGCTGACAATTAGCATATTGTCTAGATGTGATGAATGGCACAACACTGTGTGCTGAATTGTCTGGCTAATTAGTGTTTAGTATAATTTGTATACGTAGTATATTATTCTTAGTCTGTGGTATAATGCTCTGAATAAAGGTGCTGTTACATGCAGAACTGGGTTATTCATGGTTTAATATTAAGTGTTGTTTGGTAGAAGTCAACTTTTTAAAATATTAAATGGTATAAAATTAAAATAATAATTGACTGAAATACTTATATTGCGACATTACAAAAAGGATTGGGCTTTTTTAAAGGCTTACCTACTACTTGTGCATAAGAGGGCGCATAAAGCCAGAGAATTTCTATAGTTTAATGGGCGGGGCCATAGCGCGCCATGCCGCGCGCAATCATTCTTCCATCATACACCCGGCTCATCGTACACGTAAAGTTCATCGGACGCTAAATTAAACACAATATTCTTCGCTCGTTCAACGCGTATTTTCGGTAGTATATTAATGAAATAATTATATAAAACAGTGAAGTTGAAATATTATGTAATATGATAATTCATTATTATTTTTTATTTATAATTATTGATGATAATCTATACATATAATAAAACAGTAAAAAAAGTGTATACGTATGTAATATATTCAAAAAAACAATACCTATTAGGGAAACAGTATAGAGCACGAATCCGTAAAAAAATCTGTCTGTTTGTTTATGTATGTTTGTTTGTATGATTTGAATGAATGTTATATTGTTGTGTAGATATTATATACTAGCTTTCCGCCCGCGGCATCGCCCGCGCAGTCAAAGAAAAACCCGCATAGTTTCCGTTCCCGTGGGATTTCCGGGATAAAACCTATCCTATGTCCTTTCTCGGGTATCAAAATATCTCTATACCAAATTTCATGCAAATTGGTTCAGTAGGCGTGATTGAGTAACAGACAGACAGACAGAGTTACTTTCACATTTATAATATTAGTACAACATTAGTATAATATTAGTACAAGGTAAATTAGCTTGGAGAAATTTTTGCATATTATGTGGTGGTGTGTATATTACTCAGATCTTAGAGCGCGTTTCCACTATATCGTTTAAAAATACAAAAATGTTTCGATATCCTAACATTACTATTTAATTTTATACTTATTCCTAGCAACACTCTGATTTTTGTTTTCAATAAAAACAAGTTTTTATTTGAAAGAAAATGGTTTTGACTTTATAAAAAAAAAAATATAATTATCATTCAATTTCACGTCCTTGAGCAAACGACAAGACGACTACCGTGAAACAATAAAATATCGTGTCCATAATAATTTGTTTCGTTATTAATATTTGACCATAATAATTACGAAACAAAACAAATAAATAAATCGTCACTTGATAGTTGAAAGTGGAAACACGCACAAAACCAGAATAAACCAGTTTACGCTGTCCGCAGGTGCCACGTGCAGTCTTTCGTCAGTCGCTTGAAGGTCGCTTGGTACCGTAAGGCTAAGCGCGCACCACGATTTTATGCAGCGTGATTATTTTATCGCAGAAATACAACGTATGAGTTAATATGACAATGCGCGCACATGCGATTAAATAATCGCAGCGATTTTAAAATTGTGATTTGTCACATTTTGCTTTTCTTTTTTTTTTTCTTATCCTCCGAAGTAGTAAATAAAGACAAGCAACTTGTACGAAATCAATGATGAAAGTGAGTAATGATCACTATTAAATTATCGCTGTGCGCGCACCGTACTCTCTGCGATTTTCTACAGCGCGATTTTGAAATCGTGTCGCAAAAATTAAAATCGTGGTGCGCGCTTAGCCTTAGAACATAAAGCACACATTTCATTCAAAAGTTATAATTATTACGTAATTGTTAAATTTTGTATTTGTATTTTGTTGATTGTTGTTATTATTTGTTATTATTGTTATAATATTTGTTGAAGTGTTTAATTTGTGTGTAAGTGTTGTAACTTTATATTGTTAATTGTTAATGTAAAAGTTATACGTATGTTAAATGTGCAAATATTAAAATAAAGTCTCATCTTTTTCAGAGGAGAAACACATATAGTTTAACTAGATTTCCGCCCGCGGCTTCGCCCGCGTTTGCAAAGGAAAACCCGCATAGTTCCCGTTCCCGTGGGATTTTCGGGATAAAAACTATCCTATGTGTTAATCCAAGTTACCCTCTATATGTGTGCTAAATTTCATTGTAATCGGTTCAGTAGTTTTTACGTGAAAGAGTAACAAACATCCATACATCCATACAAACTTTTGCCTTTATGATATACTAGACTAGATTTCCGCCCGCGGCTTCGCCCGCGTTTGCAAAGGAAAACCCGCATAGTTCCCGTTCCCGTGGGATTTCCGGGATAAAAACTATCCTATGTGTTAATCCAAGTTACCCTCTATATGTGTGCTAAATTTCATTGTAATCGGTTCAGTAGTTTTTACGTGAAAGAGTAACAAACATCCATACATCCATACAAACTTTCGCCTTTATAATATTATCAGATCAGATATTAGAATATTAGAATATTAGATATTAGATATTAGATTTAAAATCCCATATATTATATATTATAATAAAAACTAAAAATAAAATGTTGTTTTTTTTATTTGCTGACCATATACTACTACAAACGCAAAAATTTCTCCAAGCTAATTTACCAGCTAATTTTTTTTGTAAGCTAAGCTAATTTAGTAGGTATGGATAGTGTGACTGTGTGAGACCCATTTGTAAAAAGTCGTCAAATAACGATTTTCGTGGGACTTACCTCCACCATACGGACAACTCAAAGTAATATCTAGGCATGTTTTTTAGTATATACCTATATAATATATTCACAATCTGTATTACATAATAATATTACATATTATAGATTATCTATAAGTACATAAATATAGCTTTTCGAATTTTTGTATGTTTGTATGTATGTCTTAGCATTAGCTAATAATATTATAATTCATAAAAAATATACTATAAATCTTTCTTGATTTTATAGATGTAAAACTATGAATGAAATATTTATATCCATATATGTATACCTAAGATCGTAGCGTCAATACCTACTCAGCCCGCGGAAACATATTATCATATTTATCTACAAATAGGTAGGTAGATTAATTACTACCTATTTGTAGATTCCTATGGTTGTTCCAGTAAAAAACGTAAACAGGTTGTGAATAGTATATACCTATATAATATATAATATATTCAAAATCTGTATTATACATAATAATATTACATAATATCTATAAGTACATAAATAATAAATATAGCTTTTCGAATTTTTGTATGTTTGTATGTAGGTATGTCTTAGCTTTAGCTAATAATATTATAATTCATAAAATATATACTATAAATCTTTCTTGATTTTATTGATGTAAAACTATGAATGAAATATTTATATCCATATAACTAGGTACCTATGTAAACCTAAGATCGTCGCGTCAAGCCCGCGGAAACGAATTTACGAAAATAATAGATATCTAAACTCACCTGCATAAAGTTTCTGAAATGAATCAAGTCGTATTTTTTATTAATACATATTAATAAATAATAATAATTATTATTTATTATAAATAATAATTATTTATTATTTATTATAAATAATAATTATTTATTAATATGATTACAATACTAAGTATATTAACTTATCTTCGAAAATTAGTTAGATATCATTTAAGTAAATATGAATCTCTTTTAGTTCTCGTTTCTGAAGTTTCAATGTTCTTTTGTTGTTTACCATTTTCAAAAAAACAATATTAAAACAATATTATTAAAAAATCGGCGCGCGGCACAGCAATTTGAGCATGGTCTACTCGTCTCAACGGAGCGATAGCGTCTGATGTATGAAATAGAATTATGTTTGAAGCTCCTAGAACGTGCGATGCAAGATGATTTCTTGCGTAATTAAAAATATAGTAAGCGCCAAAAGTGTTTTATCGTGATTAAACCAAAACTAAAAGTAATTACAAAAAAGTGGTCCTACAAAGTTCTCACAAATGTTTCAATATAATTGTTTATGAAAAAAATAACATAATAGGCATTACCATGTCAAGTAAAAAACGTAAAAGTGTGAAATTTAGAGGTAACTTCGTGAATTTTTTCTATCGAGTCAATTTCAATATTTTATGTTTTTGATCTGACAATATAATCCAAAATATCATCAAGTTTTACATATATTTTATTTTTTATATTTGGTCTTGAATATTACACGTATCAACTACAAGTTGATTGGTGATTTGACTTTATTCGCGTTCATAAGTACGTTTTAGTTTAAATATTAGTTAATATTATTAGTAGGAAATTATTAATAAATTCAATTTTGGACCGGTATCTGTGCTCAAACCGAGATGAATCAACCGAGGTGAATCAAGTGAACATGCATGTAAAATTGGTATTAGCATACACACATATCATGTAAATATAGGCTAGATGTGCGTTCACCTTTAAGGCCTTGTCTCTAGATCCAGAAGGAAACTCTGTTACTATTCAAAACAATTAGTTTCATATCATATGACTTCAATAAAGATTTTTGCTTTACGGCCTTTTTTTTATGTATGTTACCTACCTCACAATATCGTTACAATAACATTTTATCAAACTTACAATAAATAATTATCATTTAATGTTAAAACTTAAGAAAATTAAACATGAAATGAATATTTTTTATATTGTCGTGTGTATTAGGAATTAGTATACAAAATATAATGAATTTAGAAATAGATATATTATGAGTTGATGAGTTATGAGGTATGAGATATTGATGAGTCCCTAACAAACACACTTTGAATATTAATTACGTTTCAGCTGTGTTGTTTATGTAAATGGAGGAAATAATACAGTAAATCATAAGCAGTGATTATCATTACGTTTTAACCTTATTGGTTCATGAATTTTTATATATTTTTTTTCTCATGCAAAGCAAAACTTAGGTACCTAAGGTCTAAGGTTATGTGAAAAAAGGTTAATTTTATTTTTCCTAATATGATATTTTAATTGTATTTCACTTTCTCTTGTATGACGTATTTATTTAATTAAATTAGATACACAAGATGTTTGTTAAGTGCCGTCTCTTTGACAGTATACTTAGTAAAACTTAGCGTAAGGGTCGTGTTACTTGGTCTACGTAACCAACTTATTAAGTAACCGATCACTGTTTGATGTCTAGATGTAATCTTGTTTTAGTATTTTATCGCAGTTTCATGGTATTTGATCTATGCTTGGATGGCTTTTGGAATTAACTTCATTTAGTTAACTATTCAGTTTACACATTGCGGTCCAGCTAAAATTGTATAGTATTAAGTTCATGCTGTTTGTTAATATTTCTAGACTTAATACAAATATAAGTGTAAATCGCGAGTAAAAATTATAATATATTATACAGCACTAGAGCCTGCGCTCATTGCAGTTAAGGTTCAGTATTTTTATTCCCTTTTAACAAACGTTTAACCTAGCTTGTTTTCAATAGAACAAACAAAGGCAGAGTTACAAAGCATTCTTTATAAATAAGAAATGAAATAAAAGTGGAACTCTTCTCAAACCGCACTTTTTTAGCTATTTGTATGCTTTATTCTGCAAAACACTTTACTGCTTTCATCTAACGAAATGTAAAGGCACGAGAGTACAAATGACTTAAATGTTGTTGTGAAAAATATTATCATGTTATTTACTTTTTTGAGAATAATATTCGCACGGGTGTTGAGATTTGGTAGAGCAAAAGTAAGTTCTAAGTACTAATGATTTTAAAAACTTATTCTTTTAAATAAAAAAACTAATCAGATGTATAAGTGTGCTCCTTACAGTTTAAAGAAAATTATACTTAACTACATACTCTGCTAAAAGATGAATAATAAGAATAAGTTGTAGCTATATAAATTAGTAATAGTAATTGCTTATAATCGAATCGAGAAAAAATCTAACACAAAAGAGAGCCATAGTTTCTATTTTCCACTGATTTAGAGAAATCTTTTCTCATTTGTTTGAAGCTATTTTTGTATTCATTAACATACGCCAGTATACATGTTCACAAAGCATTTTTCTAGCATTTGTAGCTGGAGGATAGACAGCGCAAGAAAAAGAGACACGGACAAAGCGACCTCTGCGCCTTAATTAGCAGGAATACGCAACTAATATGTAACTTGAATTAATTTAATATTACTTCCAATAGAGATAACAAATTAATTAAGACACTATAATTATACGTGGTTTAAATTGAAATATTATGAAATACGTCGCAATAAGCCTGCTGTTTATAACTTAATACGAAATTTATTAGGTTTTTTTTTTACTATTGAATTATTGATATAACATTATATATAGGAGCCTACATGCCTACATGAATAGCCTACATGAATCCATTACATTAAAATATTTTGATTAGACTTTAATGAAGAAACTTAGGCTCTTATTTATTTGATTTCGAATAGAAAATTCAATAACATAGCTTAGCAACTTGAATATAAACTTTAACCAAAAATTTTAACAAAAAAAGCTCTACCTACATCTTTACCAATCATTTACTCATGTATGTAGAAATAAGAAAATAATATAGGTTAGTTCATTGAAAGCCTGAAAGGCAAACAACGTCTTCGAATACCGCGAAGATACAATACCTTCCTATAAAACCACTCAATATGATAGTCATATTTAAAGAGATCGTGAAAACAACTGAAAGTGGAGTGTTTGTGTGACTTGTTACCAGGTTTGGCTTTCACGTACATTACTTGTGCAAACAAACTTATTGATTCCATCTCGAATTACTCATTTTGCATGTATCCTAGCCTACTGGTACAGTTTAACATTTATGAGAAAAAATGGAGTGAAATAAGGAAATATGGAGGGAAATTTTAATTTTATGATAGTTAAAGTTTGGATAAGGTACTTGAAAGGTTTTTCTCTAGCAGTCTAGCTTTCTCGTTGGATAGTTATTTAATAAAATAACTGTCTTTCTACATTATTAAATATATTTTTTTTTAATATAAATATCGTCAATTTTAATTGATTTAGTGTACAATTGAAAACTATTAAATAAACTGAACCTATCCACCTAGGTATATTATTTTTTCTTTTTAGCGTGTTATAATGGGAATAATGTGAGCAGATCCTTGCTCATGTGTCGTATTTAAAATATAAATGACCTCTAGTGACCCCGTGCCGTATTCCTTATAACTGACCTCATCAGTGAATAGTTCAGTGGGAAGTGGTGAACGCGTGACCATTTTCATAGTGTTTTATTACGTAAAAACTGCCTATAAATAGCTTTGTTTGATAGTTAAGTTGGTGTATATTGATGTTATGGTTCAGTTTTAACGACGTGTATATTACTTCGGTTAGTAGAGAAAATATAATGTTACAACAATAATTGCTAATAAGCAAGGAGGAATTGATGGAGACATTCTAATATTGCCAAGTTCCCTCTCCATAGTCCATATAAAAATTTATCTGAATAAATTCAGCATTTAACGCAAACACCTAACAGACACATACTCCAGACTTATACATATATATATACAACTTACGATGATTCGTTACCATATTAACATAAAGACAGTCAAGCATAGGAAAATATACTTAATATGTTATATGTATACTTGGACTTCATACAAAGTTAATGTATAAGTAACAATTAATCACATCTAATCCTGCAGCAGCTGGAAGCGCGTTTGGACAAATCTCGGACTGGCTAATGGCCCGTTAATGGCCGATACTCAATTGATGAATTAATCATTCAATGGCACAGAACAAAATACCATTAATGATAACTAGGTTTCGCACAGTTTCGCGGACAGACCCGCGGGCATATTCATGTATTTCTATAGCTCATGTATTATTCTGATGTATAACCTATATTACTGTAAAGTTTCATCTTAATCTGTCCAGTAGATTTTTCGTGAACGAGTTACAAACTTCCAAATCTTCCATTTTAATATTAGTATGATTTGAGCGCTTCAAAAGTTATTTTTAGACAGATGCGTGGATTGGATGTGATTTTAGACTGTTATGTTTGTAATTTGTATGTAATCTTATGTTAATATATTCTAACATCCTTATTATTTTTTGAACTATTGCTAAAATCGTCTTGGTTGCAAGCTGGTTGCAAAATATTATGTTTATCAATTCTCAAGTATAGACTAGGTATAGTGGCTTATATATTATAGAGTACTTTTTTGCCAGCGTTTTTGCTCTTTTTCACTGAATTATATTGTTCAATATAACGCCAATAGATGTTTATCGTGACATAGTTACCTTTTGTAAATACTTTTAAATAATTAACTTATACATTTTGCCAACAAAGCCTTTAATAAACTAAGAAGTAATTCCGATAAAACGAAATTAAAAGCAAGCTACCAAATTTTATGAGTTCAGCTGGGGCTGTATTTTATACAAGCTGTCGACAGACGAAAGGGTTTATATTTATATTAAATTAAAAAATATATATTGTTTGTTACTTATTTCTACAACTTTAATGCCTTCTTTTATTTTGTCTTAATATAGGTTTATCTAAACTTATGTAAGTATATTTTAATATAAAAGCCATCAAAAAAGGGTCTGGTCACATATTGTACAAATGACTGGTATTGTATTAAATCTATCATGAGCTATTTACAAAATATGACGCTCTGACCAAGATTTCGGAAAAACGTGACGTCACAAGACTCTAGAGCATATCCGTCAAAGTAGATCGCCGATTCTATATGAATTATGAATATTCTAAGGTCATCATTATTTTGTTGAATCGAGATGTAGTGCAGTGGACCGCGGCAACATTTACTAGGTTCTCCATAACATTTAAAAATCTATGCAGGTCTATCTAACAGCTTACAGCTGGTTACATGATTCTGTATTTATCATGAATCGATTCGTGGAGAAATGTATAAAAAATCGTATATCCTGCATATCAAATTAAATTATATGAATATTAGTTTGATATGACAAAGACAACGGATACATATAGTGCAAGTTAACACTTGAAGGTATTAATTTAGAAAGTCTACGACTTTTAGATTCGTCGCAAAGTTTGACTGCTCCGGGCTCATCGATCAAAAGGAGTATTAATTAAACAGATAGAATGGGAAACCATCGAATAATGCGAATTTCATTTGAAACGACACGACGTCATTATGTATTATAATGAGTTTTCGACAGAATATGCTGTTGACAAAGTTTCGTCGAACGAGCGAATATCTTACGTTCGAATAGATGATAAAAATGTATGTCCTGTAAGGCACGTAATTAATACATAGTTTCAGTATGGTTTACTTTGAACTTAGTATTAGGAATAATTATAAAAAGAGTGTGAGTGACTTTTTCTAATATTATTCGCTAGCTTGTTTTAAATAATGTACTTAATATATTTACATACCAAGTCACAGGTGTGGTCGAAGTGTGATGAAATATAAATTATCGCAGAATATCGAATAGAGTGCGACTTACCTGAAAAGAAACACAAAAAAAAAATATTAATATCATCTGAATTATACGTTTCTCTATACATTAGTTTGCAATGTAAGAATGAGATGCTTTTGTTGGAAAGTTTTGATATAAATTTTTCAAATTCGGTCCTTAAAAATAATAAATTGGATAGCTATTATGAAAATATTTATATAATTTAAGATACTAGTAATAGGACTACTTTAAAATTTGACTAAGTAATAGATTAATGAGATGCGCCAAGTCTTCATAAATTTTAAAGTTACAATAAATTATTGCAATTAAAATTCAATAGCTGATCCGTAAAGATGTTTTTTATTTGCATCAACATCTACGACTAGGTACGTAAGTATCATTTGTTACCCAAATCCTTAATTTAAAAAAGTGAGATTAAATTTAAAATTACTGATTAAGAAATTAATAATACACATTTTTTTGAATTTGTGGCTTTATATAAGGCATATGGAAAGTAATAGTATGTTAATATCGTGAGAATCCACCGCTGCGCTGTTACACTAACCTAGGCCAAGTTCTAAGGAGTGAATCGATATCTTTGAATTAGTTAAGCTTATTGATTTCTATACGATTCGTTTACATAAGACATTCTTCAGGAATGTTTAAAAGATAACAAAAGTCATTTACATTGAACAAAGTTACACTCACAGTGCGAAAATTTTGTCGCTGAAATGTTACGTTTAAACGCTAAAATTTGTTGACGTTGTGTGAATATTATAATATATAAAACGGGTGATGGGTTGAATATTAATTTGAACGTAATTAGAAGTGGTGCCTAATAAATGCATTAACTTGATAAGAAATCAAAACCAGGCACAAAGAAAATTAACAAAAGTAACGGTACTTGTGTCGAAGATTGAAAAAAGCGAGCACATATACACAATCGTACATTTGTATAGCCTTGGTATAGCATATTGCTAATCGCTGCGAATGTGACATCAGTCTGTATCCCAAATGACCAACTCATCCAACAAAATATTATAAGTTATATCTAACTCTCAATGTATGAAGACTAAAAGTGCTAAAAGTTCTAAAGGTTCCAACAATCAAACTCAAACTCAAAACTCAACATAAGTGAACAAAGTTTTTTATTAAAATTTAACATAATCCTCATTGCCACAAAGTCGGGTAAACATTCGACTTATAGCAGTTTAGCAGTATTGTACAGTTAATAGTTGAGATCTCCGTTGGGGCATGGTTGGGGCTCAGCTTAGGGGCGATTATGAGTCAGGCAGAAAGGCTCACAATTCTGGAATGTTTGAGTTGCCGCGGCCGAAAATTACCCTTCTCGTGATACTTTGGGAGTTTCCCGCTCGATTTTAATCTGAGCATTTTAAATTTTAATCTAGGATCGTGTTTTGTTTTAGCGGACTAATGAGTTATTATGTGTACGAAGTATTATGAGTATATTGGACATTTAGAACATATATACAAGCTCGCTTATCAAAAAAGGGAACGAAAAAATACGGTAGGTATCCGTATCTTATAGATTATATACCTTTATAGTATTAGGTACATTATTATTTGTTTTTGATTTAGGTTAACTATACCTAGAGAACATTTATATCCTTACATTTTTGTCTAACGTCTGTATATATGAAGGTTTTAACACTTTTAAAAGTTATATCAAAATTGCACAGTTCGTAAAGGAAAATAATTTGCAGTATAGAACCGAATGGGATATTAAGCTTTTATACTGAAGGTCTATTTTGTAGAGATTTTTATGTTTCTTTTAAGATCATGTTCGTGCCAGTTGATAGTTTATTATGTTGTGTGTTACGATGTAGCCGCAGACAATTTTAATAAAATATTTACAGCCGATATTTCATTCAGTTTATAAGAACTGATTTTGTGCGATGATAAAATGTGTTTAAAGATTATTTAATTTCATGAAATTTATTATTATGGAAATAATTTTCTTTTAGAATATGTAGACAACTCACGTGATGAAATTTTACCCATTTTCACATATTTTTATGTGAATCTGAATATCCCAATTAATAAACAAGTCAATAAATACAATTACTTTTATAAGTAAAATGATAAACACACGGAAAACTCGTTTTATCATATTAAATTTATCACTGAAATGAAAAATGCAGTGTAGATATGCGCGGGAACAACCCGTTTGTTGTCAAATTGACATTAATGTGACTTTATAAAGCGCGGGAATATTGTTGCGTCTGTCAGTTATCTGTGCAGAATATTGTACGGTGTTGGAAAACAGGTGATATATTATTTTTCTTTTTTTTAATGCAATAATGACATGTGACTTTTTAAAAATATTAATTAATAATTTCGTTTGTTCTTAATTTTATTTTTTAAAACCCAAGAGTATTATATTAATTTGGAAAAATAATACATATTGTTATTTACTATGTGGGATAGATTTAAAATATTGAGAGAATTCGATTCAGGATAACTAGACATTTATTCAATAATCCTATAATTTAAGAAATTATAACATAAAATATTCTAATGCTTCATTTTATATCTATAAGTAATAGAAATGAAAGTATTTATACGTCGGAGTGAGCGGTAATAAGCGAGATTACGAGCCGCCGCGGTAATGCGATTGTATTCCAACTTATTACCAACGTTGGAATCAGATTTCTGCTCATTTCTCACAAATTCGACACAGTTTAGTTTAGTTTTGGTCTAAAAATGTAAAACGATTGTCTATGTGTTGTATTGTATACAGGAAGGAGGAAGGAATATATTAATTTTATGTATACCCGCTATCAAGAAATAACGTTTTTAAATTTTCATATACCTACACATTTCGTAATCTGTTGGTAAATAGTCAAAAAAATAAAAACACAACACATGTTATAGATTTATTTTTTCTAAATTGTAACTTAATTTTTTCAGATTGAACCGTACACAAAATGGCGCTGAAGTTTTTCATCATGTTGGGAATTTTAGCTGTCGGTAAGATTATTATTAATTTAAATATTCGAAGTAGGTATTTCGCTAATTCTATGTATTAATAAATAATTAAGTATGAACTATGGTTTAACATACCTTTTTAGCAATTCCGCTTTAACAACTCTTAACAATATAATATAATAATTCATAAGCTAAGTTCAAAAATGTATTTTATTTCATGCCATAATCATGTTTTGGAGTTTATGAAGTTTCCGTCACATTTTCAGTGTTAATTTAGGTAACTTAAAATAATGGCATATAGAATGTTTACCTAGCGTCAACTTCTGATATTAGTCAGTTCTTTAAAGAAACGAATCTTCAATGGCGGCGCTTATCATTCCCTCTCGCTCACACACGGCCGTACGGTATGCAAAAAAAAAGGGAAAAATAAAATCACTAAAATGTATTTGATTTTCCCTATAATAGTTTTTATCATAAATTTACAATGACAATTATGCATTTGCGAAAGTAAATAATGTTTTATTGGAATTTGACAAAATATGTTCTTTGGGAAAAGTTGTTCAGTTTTATGGGCTTATTACAAGTATTATGGGGATTTTATTACATTCTGTATACGTAAATATGATAATTCATATAAATACACAAATACAATAACAAAAAAGTTTGTCAACAAACAATTTGAAATAATTAATAAAATAATTATCAATTTACGTTATTTTTATTTTCTTTTTTGCTGATCCTACCATCTGTCAAAGTCAGCTTTGGCCGCCATTGAAGATTCGTTTCTTTATTGAACTAGATAATAGTTCCGAAATCTTACCTCCTTTTTATTAGATTATAATATTATTATCACTAGATATCTTTAACACAACTAACAAAATTCAATATTTTTTAACCTTCATATTTTTTTACATTCTAAATTCAAACGCATCAGACAGTAATTATTATTTTTTTTACTTTATAAATATCCAGTGTTACCAACTGAATAAATTGAGTGTTGCCAACCTTATAAATGTATTGTTTATGCCCATATGCCTAATAAAGAAATACGTGACACACGACAAACACCGGTAAGCGCGCTGAGCGGTTTCGTCGCACGCACCGGATTATGCCGTGTGTAGTAATTGCCTGCTCTATTAAATCAGTTTGTTTTAGATTTTATGAATAAACATGCGCTGATCAATATTTAATGGATATTATTTAGCGTGATTTAATGTTATTTATGACCTAATTTACTCAAACAAAAATCATTTTGCTTTCATAATCAATGTTCTTCGTTCAACTTGACAAAAGGAAATTAATATTTGTTTAATCATCGTAATAAAGTAGGTTCTTAATATTATAATCAAAACCAAAACGGTCTTGTCCCAAATCGATCCTTATTTTTTTATACATACTATTAAATTTCAAAAAATTTACGTGGTTTAATCCAGCAGTTCAGTTTATTTGACCGTGAATTTCTAAGGGTGTACACACACAGTACACATGCAGGCACACGCTTTATTTTATCGCCGCCAGTTGACAAACACGCGTGTAAATAAAACAGTTAAACAAATACTTCACGGAGGCCAAATTCCGGGTTCTTTACTGGCTTTAGTGCAGCCCCTGTTGAAAAATATTGTGCGAGTGAGTAGTTTATATTATACCTGTCTGAAGCAGTTTTAAAACAATTTTGGAGTTTTAACATTTAAAGCTCAGTTTAAAAGGTACTATTCTTAAACGAAAAAGTTTTGTCTGGAGTTCTTAATTTAAAAAAATAGAGGATAGAAATAATTAAACAACAAAGAGCTGAAAGATTGTTGAAAATGTCCCATCTACTTAATTTTATCCAAATTCATTTTCAAAGGTCACCTTTTTAATTATTCTCCCGTCTTTGTTATTTAAAATTTATTACATATCTATGTAAAATATAGTCGTTTTAATTATTATCTGTAAACAGTGTGTCAATGAGCTGTCAAGCTGACAGTTTGCGATGACGTCACTTGACAAGGGACTATCACTATCTTGCCGGCTGCTGATACTGTCATCTTAATAGGATTGTAATAATTGAGCTAAGGTTCATAAGAATACACAATGAACGTTCTTAATAATAGGATGTTTATTAATTTCGTTTCAGGTCAATTTAAAAGCTTTTGTTCGCTTAATCGCAACTATTTAATACCAAATTCTCAACTACGTAATTAAGACATTCAGTAAGACTTTATATTTTAAGCGTCGCTTAATTTTTTATGAGTAGGTAATTTACTAAAATTTAATTTAACCGGTTAAACGTTATTTCGTTATTAATAATTTGAAATGTTTTTTCAAATTGAAGTGTTAAACGAAAAACATATTAATTTGTCACGTGTCAACGATTTATCGTTTGTTTCTCAAATAACAGTCAAACATGTCAAAAATTGAAGTGCCTTGATTGTTAATTATAGAAATGCTGGTGTTATAATATTCAAAGCGTTTAATCTCTTAATCTGTCAATCGCCGCTGTATGTTAGGTTGAGTTTATATTGTTTTACAACCTTAAAAATAATTATATTGTAGCTACGAATATTTCGTAGCTTGAAGCTACGAAGCTACCTACGAACTACCAAGTACTCCTAGCATGTATGGCCAATGTGAGTAGTAATTACTAGTTTTTATTACTTCTATTGTATATCCATAGTACCTACACTATATTATATGACAATGCCATAGTTCTATAATTGTGTTATGGTTAAGAATTTTGTCAATAAGGAAAAGTTCGATTTATAACGTGGTTCCGCGTAAAGAAATGCGCAAGCATTATCATCGTTTTTATCTGTACTGCTTCTGTTTCTAAGTAGGTATACTTCTTTCCGTTTCTTATAACTAATCGCTATAGCCAAGCTATAATCGCTTCTGCTGATATACGACCGCGGCCTAAAAAACTTATCGGCCGACGTTATTAAACTGTCGCTGTCGTCAAGGTATCGACGATCTTTCATTAAAAACTCTTCCTACACCCATTTTTCATCTTAGAGACAATGATTGCCTAAATTTTGAAAGAATATCTTTTACAGAAATTCGCTCTTTTGTTCGTAAATATTCATTTATTCTATGTTACTTGTGTATACTAAACGTATACCTCTTTAAGTGTTTTCATATTTTGTGTACACTTTTATCTCTAGAGGAAGTAAGAAATAGGCATCTACAGTTTGTATTTTTTGCGTAAAAGCGGTGCCTGTAGGAATAGATTCACTTAATAAAGAATATTATCTCCCATTTGTAACACGCCCGCGTAAAAACGGAAAATTGAAAAAAGATGTATGACAAAGTGTTTAAAAAAATCTTGAAACATATTAAGTTTATTATTAGAAAAATATTGCTAAAACATTATAATATTAATGTGTATTTTTAAAATACTTAATACATATGATTGAATGAATACGAAAATTGTAACATAATATTTAAACTTACTTTAGGTACTTTTTTATTAGAGTGACAATTAATAAAATAAATTGACTTGAATAATTTTAAATATTATAACGACTTTTTTCCATACACAAATCTCTTAAATATTCATAAGTGCAGTTAATTTAATAACATCATTTATACCTAAATACTTAGTCCACCATATTCTCTAGACAAGAAATATGACGATGGACGTTTTTCTAATTTAAAACTTGATGTTGGGAACATCGCAGACGTGTCACGTCATTAATCATAGCGCCATCTAGCGACTAAACGATGTACTTGCATCATTAGTGAGCGGGAAATTTTTATTGTTTTTTTTTTAGGAAAATGTGAGTAATAGTTTTATAGTTCTGTACCCCTAGTGTGAGTTTGATCGAGTACGAAACGTTACTATCGCGTCTGCGTCAAAGCCGAATTAGTATGGGAAATCGAACAGCGCTCCTAGCGGACGTATGGGGAAGCTAGGCGGCGCTGTTTCAATTTCATAGAAATCCGAGTTAACTTTATCGCGATCGAGTGCGAGCAAAAACTCACACTTAGCACACTGGAGATAATTTACCTTTGTATTTTTAACAATTTACTGTAACTTTGTCGTCTGTTCTAAAAATTATTAATGATGCTTTTTTCAATAATTAAACTCAAACTCAAACTTAAACTCAAACATTTATTTATTCAATTAGACTTCTTTTAGAAGTAGTGTATAATTAATAAGACTGATCGATATTTGTGGTATACCTAGGTACTGTAAAAGTAGTGTATATGTATACCTACTAGTATACAGGTATAAGTAGTGTATAATAGCTATAATAAAAGCGTGAATGCATTGAGCTTGTTTGCGATTGTCAAGTTTTCTCGTTACCAAGCGTTTTGGAGCGTGTGATATGACAACTACGTGGATATATCATGGTGCTATACCTGCAAATCGATCACATTTTACAAACAAATCTTTAGGACAGAAAGCTGTAATTATACTATTGAGTATTCCTGATCTATTGCTTATGGAATCGATCACATGTAGTGAGTAATTAAAAATAATGCAGAAAAATTATTTATTTGCCAGTTTAAAAAAAAAATTGAATGGCAAACTCGTGCAGTGTTGTATGACCAAATTTATTGTCATCAAATAATTTTAAAAATACATCTTCATATTTATTTTTCCAAAATCGCTGAATAAGTTACTCTTGAATATGCCACTACTTGTTTAAAAGTATAACATCATAGTTGAAAATCCGAAAGTATGTGAAGCATCTAAAATTGCCCTCGCAAGCTTGATATAAAACTGACGAAAGTATTTTACGTAAAGTTGACGCGAGTGACGAGCTATTTTTATTAAATACACGCGTAAGTTATTACAATAAATACGGTAACTAAAAAGTTTGGGAATTTCGCTTGATGTGTGTGGGTTGCTAGAATGTGCGGTGAAACAAAAGTTTAAAGTTTAAACGCTTTGTATTCGCGCTCCGTACGCATCAATCATAATTAGGCTGTTATTTGTTTCATTTTAAACAAAACTAGCCGTTTCATGTTGTATCGTTAACATTGTTTAGCCTAAATATTATGATTTCTGAATTTACGTGATTATGTAATACTGAAAGATAATAATTTAATTTTTCTGGTTAGTAAATTTGAATACTTAGGTACATTATGGACTACATAATATTATTATACCTATTCATCATAATTATTTTTGTTACTACGCGTTCATAACAAAATGTGTATAACAACGCAAAAAATGTGAAATAAAATGTTGTATTTTAATTTGTAATAAAATAGCAATTTACATAAATAAAAATTCACGTCCATTTCTCATAATTCTCACGAAAGTTCAACCAGTCAAACTTTCATAGCGCTTTAGAAAAGAATCCGAAAGGCTTCAACCCACAAGTTATAAGCAGCTTATAAGTCACTTTCACTTTGCAAAAGATAAACAAAAGTGAAGTATTCCGGCCCTCATTAGGCAGTCGTTACATTTCACCATTTTACCGCATTCGCTCGACGAACCTTAAAAGCTAAATTGGAACTTTTTATAAAAAAACTTCCTCCCCGTCTATTTTGGGATGTATGGATTTAATATGGGAACGAAGATAATTTGAAGGGTTCTAAAGGGCAATTAGCAGGTATTAATTTTAATTTTGGATGTAAAAAATTATAAGATATTCGATAATAAGGTAAGGGCTAATTGATTGAATAAGGTAAGTCACGAAAAATCATCTGGACAAACATGCAATTGAATAAAACCACATAACCTTATTGATAATAATCCATAGATAAGCATAAAAGCATAGTCATTAAATTTTCAATTAAATTATATAAAATTATTTATCTTATAAGTACCTACTCTATATAAAATAAACAACATTCTGAAACGAACTTAGATGAATAATAATTATTAATTATTATGGATTAAAAAAATCTTATACTTATTAATAAAAATTAAGCATTATATGTATTTAATAAAAAATATATAATATTATATTTTTATTAATAAAAGTATAATTAAATAACATAAAGCACCAGGTAAATATAATAGAATTTCAGAACTGGCAACAAACAGCGCTATTGTGTTAATCTGTGGCAAATGTAGTTTAAAACGTTTGCGAAAGTTTGGCGGGAACTATCCCCAACTCAGTTCCCCGCGGCATTCTGTGACGCTTTATTACTATACTACACACGTAAGTATTTTAAACGATTTAAGTTCGTGAAAAATTCTGGAGACTTCTATACTTATGCTAATTAAAAACAGTTGCTATTTAAAATTTTCTGTGTTGATTGTTAGGAAAAGTGTTTTATTATTATTGTATAAGCCACTTGAGAAACAACTGTATAAAACATATTTATTTAAAAGACTAAATTAATATTTAAAAATTCAAATACTAATTGGTTTCAATGTTAGAAAGGTTCGTGTTTATTTATTTTATTCCTGGCTGTTTGAGTCTGTGACTTATGACTGGAGAGACTGTGTTTTTGCCGAAATTCATGTGAGTACCTATTCTTATATTTTTTAGTTATTTTTAAGTACCTAACCTACTACCGATTACAATGTGATATACAAAGATACCTATACAATATAAAGTATAATATATTTTGCATGTACGCGAAAAGGGTAAAGTTTAGTTAGGTCTATTTTCAATCCATTGTCCATTCGTTTAAAAATGGAACCCGAAATGGCTCATCGCTCGGCACAGCACTAAATAAACTTGAAAAAACGTCAGCCAATGAATAATTGTCGAGACTCGAGAGTTAGTTAATGTTTTACAGCCCGCGCGGGTCCGCGATAATTTGGACCTTATTTTTTCAATTTACGCAAAACGCTGATATATCGAGTTTAAATTTGATTTACTGAAACCCGCTGACCTGAGTGTGTTAAATAGAAAACGTGTTGTTGAACAAACTTGTAATTTTACGTGTTTTTGTTTATCGTGTGAAATTGTAGATTCTTTACTTTACAATTGTAGATGTTACACATAATATTTGAAATAATCACAAGAATAATTATTGAGGCTTATTTATTCAAGACGAGAACTTCTTGAGGTGATATTATATGGCAAAATTAATGAAACCTCATTCTTTAAGCTAAACTTTCAACCTGTGTGACATTTCATCTGTTGTAATAGACTAGCGGTTCGCCCCAGCTCCGTCTAGGTAAAAAATCACATCTTATTTAGTTATTATCATTATCAAAGCGAACATAAAGCAACAATTAAAGAATAACTGGTAATAAACCTGGAAATATCTATGCAGATTTGTTAAAGAAAATACACGTGATTTCGTGTCAAAAAAGACAAGTATATGCGCTGCCACGCTGTATAAAGCCTGAATAAAGTTTGAATTACGAGAACAAACGCGTGCATTTAATCCCAAACACGTGGATTTCAAGTTATGTACAATTCTCGACCGATAATTATCTATTTTTGCAAAACAAAAACTTATAAACCGTAAAAGCAGATGTTTTCTATCGAAATGATATCGTTATTAGTAGCAATCGCGTAGTTTCGTTTCAAGTTTATATATTTTATAGTTTTATCATTTGCGTTGAAATGTACATTCGTTCTATTTTAAATATAATACAGTATTTATCTATATTAAATGTAGCGCGTTCCTATATAAAAATTTTAAGATTTACACCTTTAAAAATTTTATAGCATAACGGCCTATATGGACTAAGGACGAAGGTAGGTACGAGAATAGCATATGTATCAATAGAGATATTGATTTGAATTTATTTTTATACAACCTATACATCGCGCAACACACAATCTTATTATATTACTAGCTGTGCTCCGCGGTTTTACCCCCAGTGCTCCGCTCCTTGGCGAGATGATATACCTATAGCCTATTAGCCTCCCTCGATAAATGGACTATCTACCGAAAGAATTTTTTTAAATCGGACCAGTCGTTCCCAAGATTAGCGCGTTCAACCAAACAAACAAACTCTTCAGCTTTATAATATTAATTATAGATTAAGATTTAGTTAACGTTCAACAATGAATGAATATTCTAATGTATACTGCACTAGAATATAGCCGTTAGTTTCATATTCAGCAGCATGTTTACGCGTCGATCGTGTACGTAGGTGGGCAGGTGCAAACATACGTGATTTGCGACCAGCCACCAGGATTATTTAATATTCATATTTCTGGCTAGTGTCGCTTGTTTGATAGAATTATAGTACTAGTAAAAACTATCCCACCAAAAACATTTTCATGTAAAATGTTGCCAAGACGAGCCCATATGACTCGCACTGTCAAAAAGTTATCAGATCTCATGTAGAGCCAAGCTTCTAACACTACACGCCCTAACTCTACAAGGCCTAACTTCACAAACTCTACACCTTAGTCAAAATATGTGGCTTGGCCATTTCGCTACATTCACATCGGCGTAAGGTGAAAAATTAATTCACTGTTCATTACTTTTGTGTTATACAATAGTTCTTGTAGTAACGAACGATTTGAAAAATTCTTTCGGTGTTAGATAGCTCATTTATTGAGGAAGGCTATAGGCTATATATCATCACGCTACAACCAACATGAGTGGAGCCACGGGGGTGAAACCGCGCGGAGCAGCTAGATCTCTATAAATTTCGATTTGTTCAAAACATATTGTCATCAATACCTTTATTTACGACTCTAACTCCCGTCTCGATATCAATTTTAACACTCGATTAAACTTTTAATTAAGTAGTATTGTACGATACTGACAGACGTTGAAAGATATCGATTCAAATATTAAAAATTTCCTTCACAAATTCACAATACATTACGATCTGAATCGTGTTTATCGGAATCTCACTTAATAACTTCCACTTACTGGATTTTAAGAAAGGTACAATATCTTTTTATAAAGGAAAAGGTCAGGATACATCCTCTTATTACACAATATTGCCTATTGGGTGCCTCTCATCGATATTATTTGATGGGTAAAGTGATTGTTGATTTTATCGGGACAATATAAACGCTTTTAATTATTCAAAAAAGTAGATTCAGAATGAATAGTTTCGTAACTGATATAAAACGCAATTTATGCGTGATCACAGTCTCGGTAGAATAAAAAAAAATCTTTTGCAAATATCTAATACAAGAATATAAATTTTCATTGTGTGTTGTAGTAGTGCAGTGAATCTGAACGCACCTTATTCATTATAAAATTTGTCAGGCGCCAACAAGAATATTAAAAGCTGAGATTTTTAAATATTACATAGAATCTTAAAGCAAAGGAATGCTTTGAAGTGCTAAGTTATTAAAATTTGTAAATGTTATACAGCGCGGAAAGTGATTATTAAATAAATCACTATTATAACAATATTTTACAATATTTGTAAGTGTAGTTTTGTACGCTCGAGGAATTTTAGTTTAATACCGGAATTGTTATGATCTACATTTTATTTTAACAAAAGGAGTTTTATGCTTTCGAGTTTCTATTTTGCTGCTGACTGCATCCATGCGTCCATTCCATGTGACATCTCTACGTTTTTGTTATAAAAAAATCATGTAAATTACATAAATACAATTTTAATATTTCTTCACGATTGTTATACACATTATTTATATGAATAAGAGAACGATACACAAATTATCTTCGTATTTCCATACTTGGATGGAGAGATTGTATTACCATAGTTACATAGCATAATACTCAATGTATTTAACGCTGACACTTTAAAAATGGTCGAGTGCAGGGACCCGCCGAGGGGAAGCGCCGCCAGCCCGGGGGCTTATCCTGAGAGGTGAGTAAAGCAAAGGATTCATTCTATTTTATAAACTGACTTCAGAAAGGAGGATTTTTTTGAAAGCTTCTATGTCTTTTTTGTTGAAATCCTTTAGGTACAGTGTACATAGAATACACTTACTGAATATATCTTTACAATGTGACATTGGCTTCTCACATTCTGAGTCGGTTCAAAAATGAGATAAAAGATATTTTATTCCACAAAGGCATATTTTACGCGTGATTTATTATTTTTATCTGAAACGAGGGTAGCTATGATAGGTAGCGCGAGAACAATATTTTACGGTGCTGAAATTACTATTTTCTTGCCGACTATATTTATTCGAAATCAATATAAATTCAGTTATAATTGACGTATAAGATATTTATTGCTTAATACGATATAATATTTTTATTCAGAAAGTTTGAATGAATGTAGAGATGTATGTTTATACTTTACTTAATTAAATAGTACCTACCTATTGAAATTTTTTTGATACTATTAGCTGTCGGTATCCGAGTTCCGCATATCATATTGAGTAATGTAGGCATATTGTATACTAGCATTCCGCCTGCGGCTTCGCCCGCGTTTTCAAAGAAAAACCCGCATAGTTCCCGTTCCCGTGGGATTTCCGGGATAAAACCTAGCCTATGTTACTCGTGGATAATGTAGCTTTCGAATGGTGAAAGAATTTTTAAAATCGGTCCAGTAGTTTATGAGCCTATTCAATTCATACAAACAAACAAACAAAAAATCAAACCTTTCCTCTTTATAATAT
>CAJQZM010032619.1:0-11042 GCA_907164665.1 Colias nastes | reverse complement strand
CTCGTTCTAAAATTTTGTGTATTATTTCTTGTTTCCAATCTTCTCAGTCGATTACTTAATTTTTCTATCTCACCGATCAAATTATTTTCTGGACTGTTGCTTAAACTGGACTGTTGAACTGCTGATACCGAGTTTAAGGGTGTCATACTCTCCATAACTTTATCTGCTATTGATGCCAAAATATCTTCACTTTTACTCTCGGATACGGCTAACGCCTAACACAGCTCTTATTGCTGGCGGTAATAAATTTTGCCATAAAACTAGAAGTGTTTCTGTTGTTACTCGTCCACGCGCCAAATCTTGCATTTTCCTCATTAATTGTGACGGTTTTTGATCACCCAATTCCATTTCGCCAATTAATTTTTTCATTTGTCGATCTTCCGATTCTTCAAAAATTTGTAATAATCTTCTTTTTAATTTTTCATATTTTCCTGTCTCCGGCGGGCTAATTAAAATGTCCGTGACTTGCTCGATGACTTCTGGCGTTAATTTAGAAATTACTATTTGATATTTCGCCTCATCTGACATTTTCTGTGGTGATAAAACTGCTTCCGTTTGTATAAACCATATTTTCGGCGATTTCTTCCAAAAATCTGGGATGCGGGACGTAATGGAGATTGACGATAAACTTGCAAATTCTTCTTTAACGGGTTCCATGGTGATATTTAATTTTTATATGTAGTTTTTATGTGTTATTAAATTTTATTTATTTAAATTTTACCGCTGCCACCGCCCTGTAGTTTTGTGAGTTGTCCGTATAAATATTATATATTAATTTTGAATATTTATTCTCCCTACACACAGCTACACTAAATTGGTGACCCCGACGTGATCTCGACCGACGTGATTGTACCGACGTGATATATCGACGTGAGTGTGTAGTAGGGAGATGAAAATAAAGATAGCAGTCAATGGAAATTATATATTCTTCTAAATTACACAAAAATATACTATTTAAATTTATTAACTACAAGACGTGGGTCGGTGGCGCGAGCTACGGGACAACTGGGGGGCGACGCTATGTGAATGTGCGACGCGACCGAAAATCCTGCGTCAGCACAGCACCTACAATACCAACAGACACATACGAAGTTAATAAGATCATTCACTCAATGAAAAAAAGCAGTTCGCCGGGGTGGAACGGTTTGACTTCTCATAATATACTACAAAAGTTCTCTCAAATTCAACTGAACTGAATGATATTAAAGAAAACTTAAAATCTTTTAAGGGACGCTCCAGCCATTACTGTAACAAAAAAAGAGTGTGTGTACACGCGTTAGAAGTTATACTTCTTTGGCGTATGGAAAAAATACTAGAATATACAACTTGAAAATAGTTATCAATTTTCATACCACCTAGAACTAACTTCACGCTGTTAAATTTAGATGTCGGTGTGCGCGCGCATCGTAAAAATTCACTCTCATCATTTTTCTCCATCGCGCCAAAAGAAGTATAACTTCAAAAAAACTTCAAAAATTTATCTGCCAGAAGAATTTGTTATCAAGAAGGTGTACACTCTTTTCTTAGAAAAGTATCCACAACATAAGTTGTCCTATGAGGCATATAGAGCAGAATTTAAGAAATACAATATTTCTTTTGGCTATCCAAGGTCGGACACTTGTAGAACATGTGACAGAATAAATGCTGAATTGTAATCTTAAGCTAAACAAGAGAGCACACCAGAAATCAACCAAAAATGTAAAGAAATGGATACTGAAAAGAAATTACATCTCGCCAAAGCAAAGCTATGAGAGAAAAAATAATTAAGGCCAGAAATGATAGTGAGTTTGAAGATATTGCAGTTGATTATAAAAAAATATGTTTCAGTTGGTAAATATTACAGGTCGCGCGGTGGTTTATGATCGCTCGGCAAAAGTGGAAAGGGCATGCGCAGTGTTCAATTTTAAGGTCTTTATGAACACGTCCGGAGTGAGGAAAGGCTACTGCTTCAAATCTTTTCGCAATAAATAGAGGCTAAGTTTTCTAAGATTTTATTTCAAAGTGATTGTACCAAAATGTTTAAGAAATGATTGATCTCATTAAGAATAAGTTAAATGTTGATTAATTAAATTTTTATTTCTTGAAATAAATAATTACGAATAATCATGCCTTTTCTCATTATAAATAAAAAAAAAATATACACAGCAAAATTACACCCTAACAAAATTCAGATAGACAAGTTAAAGCCATACTATCACATACTATCATGACATAGCGTTTTCTCGGGGGGGGGGGGGGGAGGGATTTTTTAAATTATTTTTCTAGGATAGCTTTCGACATAGGTACTTAGAATATAAAATCAAAAACGAGCTACGCAAGATTTTTTTTCCCGGCCTGAAAGGGATATTTATTTCAGAATTTCTCTTCATAATGTCTGCCAAAAATTCCCGCGGAAGAAGCATGTTAGACATGGTGATGGGTAAACTAGATCGTCAAACAGAACCTTCTACTTCTACAGAATTTAATTCAAATCAGAAAGATGAATCATTTAGTCTGTTATGTGATGAAACGGGTTTGACGCATTTGGTGCACTTCTCAACTTGTACACCATGCTCAAATGGTGAACTTAGCAACTGGTGCACTTCTCAAATGGTACACTTCGCAACTGGTGCACTTCTCAATTGGTGCACTTCGCAAAATGAGCACTTTTTATGATGAGTGGAGATTTGGAAAAATTGTTTAAAAATGAAAGAATCTTTTGTTTTGCGTAGGTTATTTTCTTAAAAAATATTATCAACCTTTTAAGTAGGTACACTCTTACTCAAATAATTTTCAATAATCATATAAAAGTCACACAAAAGTTATAAAAAAAATTGTGAGAAAGATTTACCTACTGCAAAATCATTATAATAAAATATAAATAATTTTAATTAAACTGCATAAACACTACAACATTTTTATTTTTTACAAATATAAAAAAGTCCCTCGAAATCATATGCATTAATATCATTAAATAAGAAAAAAAAAATTTAGCAAAAGTTCATAATAAAGATATGATATATTGTAATCTTTCTTACAATTTTTTTTAAAACTTTCGTGTGAATTTTTATATGATCATCGAAAATTGCTTAAGTAAGAGTGTACGTACAGTCGGCCAAGAAAGTGGTGTACCACCCTAAGTTTGAATATCGCTTGCAGATTCATAGGGCGTATTCAGAAAGAAAGCTTGAAACTTATAAGCGCTTATCGGCGCTTATCGGCGCTTGTCAACGCTGGTTCGTTCTACACAAAGGAAGCAGGTTGAAGCAGACCAAAACAAATTTTATATGGCAGCGCCCAGCGCTGACAAGCGCTTGTTGAAGCTTGTCGGAACTTGTCGGCGCCGATCAGCGCTTATCGGCGCATGTTCATATATTTTCCTGCGCGGGTTACCAGCGCTGACAAGCGCCGATAAGCGCTTATAAGCGCTTATAAGTTTCAAGCTTTCTTTCTGAATACGCCCATAGGTGATAAAGATTAGTTTCGCTTGCAGATCGATCTGACAACTTCTATTGCTGTCTTTATCTGATTATTGATAACGACTATTACTGTTTGTAACGTGACAGCTGTTCTTAGTTTGAACTTGATGGAAGGAACCAATGACGTCGTAAAATCAACGGCGGGGGGCTGTAGATTTTGATGACAAAATTGTATCTACAAATTCAGAATTGTAATCAACAAGTTACATAAAATTGTAAAGGCACAAGGCGAATCCACAAACCTACAATTTCTGTAAACTTGTAATTACAATGTCAATAAAAAACAAGCTAAAAATAGATTTATCCTTTTATTAAATTTCTACAATCAATTTTAAAATACTTATAACAAACAAAAACATAGCATATATATAGTTGGTCGCGCCAATATAAAAAATATACGTAAATATATTCTCGATATAAAAGTGGACTGTATTTAGATCAACGTGGTGTTAGCAAAAGAGGGGAAAGACAGGAACACACGGCACATACCTCGTCGGAGGGAGTAGCGTCCAGAACACGCGCCGCGCCACGCGGTCAGGGTCCTCCAGCTCGCGGCGGGGAAGAACGGCGTCCAGTCCAAACACTCCACGCGAACACACACGCGGCGGTGAGCGCGACCAAGGGCCGGGGCACGGGATGCCCCGGGTGTTACAAAGCACAATGCCTGATGATCTAGAGAGCCTCGTGGAAGCTCTCCGGCGGTTGTTGAGTCCCGATCCCCGCGAGAGATCGGAGCGAACTCGACTGTCGTATGACAATCGTGATTCGTGACATAGGTACGTCACGTGACTAGCGCTAAATAGCGCGCGGTGATTGGTTGTGCTCGTATGTAGGGAAGGATGAAGGAGTACACCACAAATAATAAACGTTTAATTTCTACATTTACTATTTTAATTATATTGGCGTTACCATATCCACCCGCCCTAAATGGGTCACCATTTAAAACCAATCATAAGATACAGCGAAAAACTATGACTCTAGGATCGCATAATGCGCGCGGGTTAATAAAGTCCTAAGAGCCACGGCGGTAATATAAATAACAAATTCTATGGCTCCAGGAGCGCATAATGCGAGCGGGATAATAAAAATTCCTAAAAGTCACGGCGGAAAATAATATAACTAACAAATTCTATGACTCTAGGATCGCGTGAAGCGAGCGGGTATAAAAAATTCCTAAAGTCACGGCGGTATTATAACTAAGAAATTATAACGAAAGCGGTGCAAAAAACTTAAAATTAAACTTAACTAACTGCGGTAATATGCTAATGCGGTATAACTATTGTCTTGGAAGCGGACACAAACGAACGACCGGGCGAAGGTAAGTTCCCTTGGCGGTTCTAACTGTACAAACGCGCGCGACGTCGTCCTTTGAAGGATGTACTTTCTCTACGACGGCTAAAGGCCAGGTTAGGGGCGGTGCATTATCATTTATTACAACCACGACCGTTCCAGGAGTAATAGGTGTGGAAGGCGTATTCCATTTCTGCCTAACCTGCAAACCGTGTAAGTATTCCATTCTCCAACGTTTCCAAAACGACTGAACTAACTTGTCCAGTAGCGAATGCCTATCAAGCAAACTGACGTGATCAGATTTGACTTGCGGCGCGGGTAATGATAATAAAGGAGCGGTATTTAAAAAATGACTCGGTGTTAAAGCCGAGGGTTCTGCGGGGTCAGAACTCAGTACTGTCAGCGGTCGCGAGTTAAGTAAACACTCAATTTGAGTGAGAACAGTACAAAGTTCTTCATACGATAATATTTGTTGACCGATAACTCGAAACAAATGCGTTTTAATTACTTTCACCATACTTTCCCAAGCACCTCCAAAATGTGGAGAGTTGGGACAAATAAACTTCCAATTAATACGACTCTCAGCGAACTCGTGCTCTAGCTTCGAACGGTATTCGTTATTAAGAAATTTATATAAATCGCGGAGATAGGAATCGGCTCCTTTGTAATTAGTACCGTTATCCGTATACATCGTATCAACGGGTCCTCGACGCGAGAGAAACCTTTTGAGCGCGGCAAGAAAACTAGGAGTGCTGAGGTCGGTCGCAACTTCTATGTGCACTGCACGCGTAGTGAGGCACGTAAAAATACACAGGTATGCTTTCTCGCTGTGAACACCACGGCGGCGCACAGGAGTGTAAGCGATAGGCCCTGCGTAATCAGAAGCTGTTACGCTGAATGCTTTAACGGCTTGGCGTGTACGACATTCAGGTAAATCAGCCATCAGCGGGTAAGTTGGACGCGGTTTCAGGCGGAAGCAAGTATTACATGAGTGAATTCTTTGTCTAACAATACGACGTGCGGAAAGAATCCAATACTTTTGGCGAAGCAACGACATTAAAAGTTCCGGTCCGGCGTGCATATATTTAATATGATAATAATCAATGATCATGTTAACGATATGATCATTGCGCGGCAATATCACTGGATGCTTATGTGCATATTCCAGGGCGGAATTACTCAGACGTCCTCCAACGAGGATAAGTCCGTTGCGAATAAAAGGCCTCAAGCGATTGAAAGCCTGCGAACAAGATCTATTATTGAGTATATTAGAATACTCCTCTGCAAAATATTTATTTTGCAGGGCGGCGAGAATTTTATTCTCAGAGAAATTTAGGTCCTCTGCGGTCATCATAACACCGCGGCGGGGTAACAATTTAAGGAACCTATAAATATAAACAACAACGCGTAAAAGCCTACTCCATGAGGATACGCGAAGGGCGGTATCATATAAAGCGCAATGCTTTATAGGCGAGCACACAGTGTGCGTTAGTAATTTTCGTTCGGGAATGTCTGCAATAGACTCACCATCGAGACTCCTAAGAGGCCAATCAGATGGGTCCGAACGAGCCCACTGGGGTCCTTGGAACCACAGAGGGTGCGAGACGAGATTTTGTGGCGTAATGCCACGCGAAAGAACGTCAGCGGGATTTTCAATACCAGAAACATGGTAGAAATTATCTGATGGGATGTTATCTGTGATCTTCACAACGCGGTTTGCGACAAACGTCTGCCACTGGTGCGGCGAACCTTTAATCCAATAGAGCGCGACTTTAGAGTCGGTAAATGCGTATGCATTAATGTTGTAGTGTTGTGAATAACTGTCAAGGACAGTGCGAAGCAGCTTTGACATTAAGAGTGCACCACAAAGTTCTAAGCGAGCGATTGTTAGCGGTTTAGATGGAGCGACTTTAGATTTAGAACAAATAAGACGAATGACATTACCAGAGACAGTGCTGACATGAGCGTACACGACTGCTCCGTAGGCAAGTTCACTAGCGTCAGAGAAAGCCATAAGAGTGAGAATACAATCACAAGTAAAACCTATATGACGTGGTATGCGAATATCATTAAGAGCTGGTAATTCATCACAGAACTGTTTCCACATTTTAATAATGTGTGGAGGCGGAGAATCATCCCAATCGAGATTAAGTTGCCATAGTTGTTTTATTAACAGCTTGGCATACACGACTGTGGGAGCAACGAAGCCCATTATGTCCCACAGACGGGCGATAGTTGACAAGATGGAGCGCTTAGTGCACATCACATCGGCGGGTGCGGTAATTTTAAAATAAAAACAATCATCAACAGTAGACCAATGCAGACCAAGTAATTTATGTTGCACGGTCTTATCAAACTCCACCGCGGAGGGTAAAAGTTTGTGCGAAGCGGGAAGATTATCTAACACATTCTTACTATTACTATTCCATTTAACTAGATCCCACTGAGCTCCCCTAAACAAATCGATGAGCTGCTGCGACGCGGAAACTGCTTCACATTCCGTGGGAATAGAGAAGGCGATATCATCCATATACAACGAAGAAGACGCAATGCTACTCGCGAGCGGATATTTCGCGCCGTCATCTTCTACGAGCTGTCTTACCGTGCGCAGTGCATGATAAGGACTAGACTTGATGCCAAAGCAAACTCGATTAAATTGATAAAGAAGCAGCGGATCCTGCGGCCTGAAACGATATAAAAAACATTGAAAACGACGATCAAACTCACGCACGAATATCTGCAGAAATTGTTGGCGGCAATCGGCGGTCATGGCAATCGCGTGGAGACGAAAACCTAAAATTATTGTAAACAAATTGCCTTGTAAATTCGGCCCAACATGCAGAAGGTCATTCAACGAACGCTGGCTTCCAGAAGTTGGCATGCTAGCATCTAAAACAATGCGCAGCTTAGTCGACGATTTATCCTCGCGCAGAACAGCGTGATGCGGTATAATATAAATAGGTGTAGGGTCACGCGGATCATACGGAGGCGCGGGTGAAATATAATTCTTCGTTAGATAATCCTTTATGACGTCGTCATATGCCAACCTTAATTTAGGTGAAGCCTGTAGCTTTCTTTCAAGGCACATGAAACGTTTGCGGGCAATATTTAATGAGTCACCGAGAGTGTAGAAATCATCCTTAAATGGAAGCGAAACGATATATCTGCCACTCACGGGGTCGCGGGTTGTAGTTAATTTATAATATTCTTCACATTCAACATCATCGGGATGTTGAACGGGCGGTGCGGTAGGAAACTCCTCGAGCTCCCAGAAACGCCTGACTAATGAGTCAATAGCGGCGGTCTCTTGAACGTGACAACACGTCAAGGGCGGTTTATGTATGTTAGGTATGGTGGGTACTGAACCCATTATTACATAGCCTAACACCGTGCGCAATGCAGCGGGCGCCGACGAGTCACGAGATGCATGAACTACGTCGGGGAGAAGCAGATGAGGGAACAGAGAAGCACCGATTAATAAATCGATTTTATTTGGCGTACCAAAACTCTCATCTGCGAGCGGTAAATGCGAAATATGCGATAAGACAGAAGTGTCTATAACAGCGGTAGGTAATAAATCCGTAACATGATCAACAACTAGCGGCGAAATATTAAAAGAAATGTTGTTGTCAAGACGCGAATAAAATTTTATATTTATAGAATTACTATTTATAATTTTTTCTGAACCACCGAACCCCTTAATAATAGTACGTTCGGTTTTCTGCGGTTTAATACCTAAGCGTTCACAACATTCATTTGTAATGAAGTGACTTTGCGAAGCGGAATCTAAAAGCGCGCGAATAATAAGCCGTTCGCCTTTACAATTATAAGCTACGACTTCAGCGGTTGATAATAAAATAGTATGTTGTTTATTCGCGGGCGGGTTGCATTGAAATGCGTTATCGGTATCAGCTGTATAGCTAGCGGTAAATAGCGCTACGTCAGAGCGGCACTCGCCCGACGGCGGCGACGGCGCAGGCAACGGCGGGGAGCTGCGCGGCGGGGGGTGAGAAGCAGGCGCGGGTATGGAAGATTCGCGTTTCAAATGTAACATCGTATGATGTTTTAATTTACAAACGCGACAATTTGAATAAGACGAACAACTAGAAACTCGATGTTTTACACTGAGACAATTTATACACGCGTTTCTATCCTTTACGTATTTCAAACGTTCCTGCGGACTCATTTTATGAAAATTCGAACATTTATATAAATGTTGATGCGTAATATTTTTACAAAGACAACTATAAGCCGAATCAGCTGTTGTTACGTAAGACTGGTACGTCTTAGGCGGTGCGGAAGAAGTATTATTTGAACTGCGGTTATAATTATTCTTTCGAGGCGGTTTATTTATTCCCGAATTTGTGGAAGGATGAATGCGTTCTAATACCTTCGCACGAGTTTGAATAAATTGAACTAAGTTATCAAAAGTAGGCATTTCACTACCAAACTCAGTCTCGAAAGCGCGAACAGTATCTGAGTCTAACTTCTTCAACGCGATATGAACAATCATTAAATCTGTAATATTATCTAACTTTATATTCTGTAAGGCGCGCACTGCGCTAATAAAGTTATCAGTAAATAAATCAAAGTTTGTTGCGGACGCACAATGCAAAGGTTTAAAATCAAACATTTGATTTAAATACGCGGAAACTAACATACGTTTATCACCATATTTATCTTTTAAAGTTTGTAAAATTAAATTATAATTTTCAGCGGAAGGGGTTATGCCAGCTATAACAGTTGTGGCCTTCCCCGTTAATTTACCTAGTAAATAATATAAACGCTCGGCATCTGTAAGGCCGGGATTGTTATGAACAATTGATTCAAAATTCGAAAGAAACAGCGGAAATGAGCGAATATCACCCGAAAATGGTACTAATTCGATAGGCGGTAATTTAGGCCTATTTTTATGCAAAATATTAATATCTCCGTGTGACGGACTTGGTTGCGAATATTGCGATTTAATTCTTTTAATCCTGCTATACAAAGACTCGAAAGCAACGAGGCTTTTATAATCAGGTTTCGCGGCGGGAATTAATGATAATAAACGAATATTATATTCATCTAAACATTGTTTATAATCATCGCGTAATGATTCTACCTGCGCGGACTCGTCAAGGAAACTTTCCTTAAGCGCAGCGTTGTTATGAACGTTCAAAGACAAATCATAAATTCTTTGCACCATCTCGAATATAACTTCGCGTTTAGTTAATAACATGGATAACTGCGAATCATTTATATCTTCCGAATCATTAACATCCGAAGCGTCACTATCAGCTAACTTAGTCATTTTCTTAGGCGGCATTTTTAATAACAAAAGTATATAATATTCAAACTGAGAATGTTATAAAACAAGTTACAATAACAAGTAATACGACCAAATGAAGTAGGTCAGTGACGCAAGCGTAATAAGAACCGAGTATGTATTTCCAATATGGTCGGATTATAACAGCGGATCGCGGAATGTACTCGATAATGATATAAATTTCGAGTGCGGGTAGACCGTAGATAAATATGATGTAATATGTTCGATTTATAATGATTTTAGCGTTATAACTGCGGATAAACGATATGAATATGGTTTTAATTAACTATTTTAATAATAATATACGCGTAACTTAATGTCACGGGCGGAATAAAATATATTTTAAGCGAAAAATAATAGATGACGCAATGTCGATCTATGCGGTTATAGTTATTTCACAATGAATGTACTATTAAATCACTTATTAGGGCCTACAATGAGAATCCTAATAAGGGCGGGTTTAAAATATATTTTATATGAATAGTAGAAGACGCATTGTCATTCTACGCGGTGTATTAAATAGTATTTCGCATTGAAGATACTACTAAATCGCTTATTAGGGCCTACACAATGAGTATCCTAATAAGGGCGGTGGAATCATCAGGTAATGTACGGTTCGTAAGGACTAACAATGGTTATTATCCGGACCGAAGGTACCACTCAATGGTCGCGCCAATATAAAAAATATACGTAAATATATTCTCGATATGAAAGTGGACTGTATTTTGATCTACGTGGTGTTAGCAAAAGAGGGGAAAGACAGGAACACACGGCACATACCTCGTCGGAGGGAGTAGCGTCCAGAACACGCGCCGCTGCCACGCGGTCGGGGTCCTCCAGCTCGCGGCGGGGAAGAACGGGTCCAGTCCAACACTCCACGCGAACACACACGCGGCGGTGAGCGCGACCAAGGGCCGGGGAACGGGATTCCCCGGGGGTGTTACAAAAGCACAATGCCTGATGATCTAGAGAGCCTCGTGGAAGCT
>CAJQZM010032618.1:0-11913 GCA_907164665.1 Colias nastes | reverse complement strand
AAATCTTTTTTTTAAAAAGACATCACGCGGTCGCTCAAACTTGACTGTCTCCTAACGCCGTACTCGACACCATAAACATTTACGTTGTTTCAATTGATTTACCGTTGTGAGTCAATCGCTATTTGAAGTGTTTAAATTAAAACAGTATATTTATATACTTCGATTGCTATGGAGAGATTTTTTAAATAATAAATATTTAAACCCCCTTTTGATCAATTTATATGTAGTCTGACGAATTGAATCTCATATCTTCTTGTTCAATATAAGTCGATTCAATTGATTGAATATATAATTGATTAAAGTACCTGAGTCTCTACCATGTACTAACTCATCACATATCCTCAAATCATGTACACAAACTGAATAACAAATGTAGTTCAAAACAATTCCACTCGATTAGTTATATAAAATGAATAAACTATAAAAACGTCTCTACCATGTTCTTCCACAAGTCCTTCAACTTCAAAAAATGTTACGACTTTACGAAAGAAAAGGAAGAAATAGGGTTATTGAACTTCATTCAATAACCCTATTTCTTCCTTGAATAATCTACAAAACCATCATATTACTTTTAATCCCATATCAATTACCTACGCAACCAATTCCTAAACCCTATACGATTACACAACCCAATTAATCCTGGGACAAATGAATCTTCCAATTCGCGAACATGTCAGCACACGCCTGGCACCATGTGCCTGGGTTCCCACGGCCCGGGGGGCGCACCTCCACTAAACATTTTTTACTAAGGTCAATGGTTGGTACGATCAATTGCCAATTTGATCAACACATGTTAATAGCTTTGTATAGAATGACTTGGCTTGTGGGGTGTCGAATTACTGAAATCAAGGCTAGATTTGCTATTGTAGGGTAGAAGCCCTAGAAAACCACATGTAGTTAATATATTGAATAAATCACTGTTCCCAGTTCCTATTATGTTGTATAAATTTCATGATAGAGTAACAAATATTAATTCGTTTATAATAATGTACTATTTATTTAACAATTACCTAATCATATGAAATTTGTAAAATCTCTGTAATAACTAATATCTGATAATAATCAAAAGTAATTTTTAGTTATTTTGAACGTATGCGTTATAAGCTTCATAAATACTGGATAAGTAACCTAACAGTTTAGTCTTCCTTATAAACATACACCATATAATATAATAATTTGCGATGCTAGTACAAATTTATAATCATGAGTATTTGCATAAATTATTGCCTACTTACTCATCCTGAACCATTCATATAAATATCTTCAAGACCTAGCTTCCGCGTCAGCTCCAAACATGACCTATTTTCGAATCAATAATATCAATCAACGATTATAATAAATACTTAGAGAGAATTCACATATTTTATGATAATTATTCTGCGGAATATTATTATTAAATTTATTAACTTAGAGTTTAATTTGCGCGTTTTGAATAAATCATTGATGATACGCTCTTCAGGGCTTCGCCGGTTCTCTTACAAAAACTATGCTTTAGCTATCAATTAGTAAAATGCTTCTCAAAATATCATAAAAAATATTCAAAAAATAATTCGTTATTATAATAATCGTTAAGGATATTTACGTGCAAAACACACGCAGAAACTTTCATGATAGATGGTCGCTTAAATAAATAAATAATTATAATAGTAATAGTTGGAATTTATAAATAATATCTTCTAACTTTGGGCTTTGCAATGAAGAACTTAAAGGCCCTAATACAGTAATAAATAGTAACATTTCTCAGAACATTTGAAAGCAATCGCAATGAGCAGCCGCTCGTAATATGTTATGAAATAAATATGAAACTGAACATGTATTTTGCATAGTTGTTTGCATTTAACTGACTATAGTATATAACTCTCGTTGATAATGTTTTACCTGTGACATCGTCTCTCCTTGGCTACTTTATTTATTATTTCTTGATTATATTGTAGACAGAATTATTTCCATCGTTAACTATGTCATTCAACAATTTCAATAAATACTTAAATAAGAATATTTATTTTTGTGTCATTTTTTTAAATTTATTATCGACAAATACGCAGAATGAAGAAACTTTTCGTACAATAATAAGTAATTCAATAGGTAGCATGGGTAGCAACTTCTACAGCTAGCGCCATCTAGTACCAAATAGAAAAAGTTTTGACTAGTTTAACAACGTCTTTACGGAAATTTCTAAGCCTGATGCATATGAATATATTCAAGTAGGCATATCTACCTACCTATTTTGTTAACCATTTATATTTATTGTTTGTTTTATGATACTTTATGGAGTTGATGAACTCCCTACATACATTCGATACTATAGATATATAAATTTTCATCGGGAAATTGGCTACTATCTAGTTCGTGTTATAATGAAATCTACACAGTACAATAACATTAACTTAATTTACGTAATAAACTAAACTGACTCTTTAAAATGCTTTGTACCAACTTCAACAATTTAGTTTACGAAAGACCAAAATTTTACTGTTATTACTTAAAAACCTTCGTCAAATTGGCCGCATGTTTTCAACCGAACAAAATAACGACAATGTCTTTAATTTCCATAATGCTAAGGAAATAGTGAAATTCCAAGCTATTGTACGTCGTACCGACGGTTTCGCAACGATTTCATATTTCGCCGTCTACTTTCCACAATAATTTTTATGATGCATCATGCCACGTAAATTCATTCTCATATCATTCGTATACCCTAACTTTGTGAACTTTGAGTTTGTTTCCATTGTCTATTCATTTTTGGCTATAAAATTGTGGGAATTCTGTAAAGTGAAGCGTATTATATAAAAGAAGGAATCGAAAATGAAATTTACAATACAGTATTGCGTATACCTCCAGAATTTTTTTTCGAAAACCTTTTTATTGCTTTCGCAATTCAAAAAAGAAGAGCAGTAATAATCATTGCAATTCTAGTTCTAATGTGAATTATAAGATACAAATCATGAAAATTGATAAATTTGCAGAAAAAAAACGTTTTTCTCCGTCGAGGTACCTACACGACACGACCCTTAATTTATAAAACTTATTCCTACCTTTGGTTATAAGATATTTCACATGATTTTCCAATAATACACATGTTGTAGATTAAGTTATGTATTCAAAAATTAGCTAAATATCAACATCTCTGCTTCATTTTACCTCAACTCGACAGATTTGAAAATCGATACACTTTCCAAGGAACTATTGATACACCTTTTTTTTGTAGTTACAGTTACAGAAAGTTTTCAAACACAATTTACTTATAATTTATTTATTACTATAATTGTTCATAATAGCATCACTTAGGATGTCTAGATGAATGGAAACAGATCCAATGTGCATTAGTATTCTATCGTCGGAGGGAGAGCACGACCGCGATTTACTGTTACTCCGTTCGCATCTCAGGCCATCCAACAAACAGACACACGTAAACTATTTATTATGTATGTTTATCTTATTATTAACTAGCTGAAGTAAAAGAATGTGAATATACAAATGAATAGTTAAAAGTAGATAATACATATCTTTACAGAAATGATATAAGATTGTGAAACATTAAAAATACACATTTAAAAATAGGTAACAGAAAAATATACTATACTAACTATAACTATACTATTAACTAACTTTACTATACAGAGATAAATACGGTTATTCCAGGATCACCCTTCTCCTCCCTTCCCAGGCCAAATGTGGGTTTATATCACAAAATATTCATTAAAAATATTAACTTTTCTTTAATTATTACAATGTATTTTGTGAATTGTGATATTACATGTAATAAGCTAAAACTAGAATATATTTTAAAAATTAATCTCATTTCATAAATAAAATAAAATCATGCACGACTCATAACTATACAGGGTGTCCCACTATTGGTATACTAAGCGCGACGGGCCTTGTAGTTTTGCATACACTGATCACGTAAAAAATACTTAAACAACAAAATTACGTGAAAATTTTTTTGCTAAATTTTTCGTGAAAATCCATGTTTTCTTCTCTAGCTTCGCGCAGCCGGCATATACCGCTTCTCTAATGTGAGCATTTTGTCTATGAAAACATAATCTTAAACGATAGCTCACGTGCTAGTGGCACAGTTGGGCGTGTTGCTTGTTATGGGTGTACAACATAGAGTTTTAAGAATTCATCTATTTGAAAAAAAATGCGTCTGGAATTTTATAAGTATTTTTTACGTACTCAGCGTATACAAAACTATAACCTCCTTTGAGCTTAGTATACCAACAGTGGGACACCCTGTATAAGATTAATAAATTTTCTTGAAGCAAACTTGCGTGTATACAACTTTAGGATCACTCACAGGCGTTAAGAAAATAGGCATATCAAAAATATTTATTAAACATTTTTCATTGTAATCGCTTTCCAATGTAAGTACCTAAATTGTAATTTGGAAACATTGGAATAGCGACGTCAATATTTACTTTATCCGTAACCTGAAAAATACCATATTAAGAATTTTAGACAACAGATTTCGAGCGCTCTATTACGTTTGGCCGTGTTTCCGTACAATGCCTGTTTTTCTGGCGATTAAGTATAGTTATAGGTAGTCTGGAAGAGATCGCCATTTAGGGGTAAGACCGACCTTTCTTTATGTTTATTTTATGGTGTGCAATAAAGCATATAGTCTTATTATCTTCTTATTTCTATTTCACATTGCCAACGTCGAAAATGACGAGTCTCAAATGAACTTTCAACCCCTATTTCACCACTATAGAAAGGCAAATTTCTCTATTTCAAATTTAAATTATTAACCGATTGCGAAAGAAGGAGCGTTATGTTTTTCAAGTGTATGCATGTATGTTTTTGTTTGGCATACCCGCCCTACAGCCTAAACCGGTGAGGATTTTGACTTATGAGGTGTTGTAATCGTCCGAATTGAGGTACATAGGCTAGGTACTTAAAATAACATTCAGGTTTTTTGCTTTCGTAATAATTGTTTAATAAGCAGGTACTTTTTACAAAAAGCAAATTTAAAACTACAATTTCATGCGTCCTTCAATAAGAATGGCGGGGTTTTACCCCCTTAGAAATTTAATTTTCAATTATCCATGCTCCCCTACCCGTAGTTTTTGGCTGTGCGTTATCCGTCAAACAGTCACTCAGTAAAGGAAGAGTTTTATATATATGTATATTGATAAACAAATATTATAATATAGCAACACAAAACTATATGATAACAATAGCCGTTTATAAACAATCTAACTCAAATTAACTACGCGGGCGAAGTTGCGGGCGAAAAGCTAGCGATAATATTTTTCGTAATAACAATTTTAATGTCAACATAACGTAGTTATAGGACCTCTACAGCAATTAACCCCTAACATCTATTGTTACGCAAACTATTATACCTACGGCCTACCATGTTTTTCCATGAACAAGTGAAAAATTTTTTTTTACATATATACTAGTACTTGCGAATAGTACAAAAATATGTTATGCTGTAAAGAATGACAAATTTTTCTAAAAAAACCTGTTATTGTTATTCATTGTAACGATCAATAACCAAAACTTCTTTACCTACATTATTTAATTTAATCATTTTCAGTCTTTCAGTCAAGTCTCCTAAGGAACAGAACTTAAGAATCTAGTATTCAGTGTGGAAATTTTCACATGTAGTATGTAGTACAGTGCGTGCAGCAAAATAAAGGAATGTTTCCTATTAGCAAAATTCGCTATCTTCAATATTTCAAGTACTTTCCCTCCAGGGCCAATCGAAAATCTCCACTGTATCTACGGGAGGTACATATTATAACAAATATACTAGATTCTATACTTTTCATAAGACCAGAGGATTGCATAGGGAAATTACTCCTTCAAATTACAAATTACCACACCATGTATTACGCATACATAACACAAGAATATGTTCCCAAAGCCTGTACTCCATTGTTACAATTGCAACCTGCATGTAATTAATTAGCATGCACTGTACTGGTTTCCCGTTCTCTGAAGCCGTCTGGTTTCACAAAGCTTTATTGAAACGTTCACGACCAATTTAACACGATTGTTCCGTCCAATTTCGGACAATTATTGTGAACTAGCTGTGCCCGCGACTTCGTCCGCGTGGAATAGTGACTGCATAGTAGTTACTACTTAACTTTTATTGAATAAACACGTACTACCATAAATAATTAAAAAAACTTTTAGTAAAATTTATTACTAAACTGAGCTAAAAAAATAAATGCCTAATTAATTTTCTACGTAAAATTTATTTTAAATTATGTCATATTATTTTTTAGGCACCAGGAGGGAAAGGAGCAAATTTATTTTCCTTCCTTCCTTGTATATGGATGTTTTTGACAATATATTGTGCAGCAAATGAGTGCCGAGACAAACGTCAAAACGCAAAGGAATAGAATCCGCTATCGATACTAATTGACATAAGCGTACTGATGATGTTTTGCTAAAGATTTGTTCACCCTACCAACGACGACGACGATCACGAACAAAATTTTCATCCAGTCGCAATTTAATAAAATTGTGCAAAACACATCATACGCTTATGACAATTAGTATCGTAGCGGATTCCTTCTATTCCTTTGCGTTTTGACGTTTGTCTCAGCGCTCATCTTTCCTGTCTCGCGCCTGTAGTAACTAAACCGTTTAGACTGTGCAATAAAAATTAAATTAAAAAAAAAAGACGGGTTGCATTCCGGGAGTGCCGGCAGAAGTGAAAACTTGATTATTAACGTTCAGCATGTTTGATATTTTGTAGAACCGCCATCCTGATACAAATGACCCGAAATTTTGTGGGTCATTTGTAACAGGATGGCGGTTCTACAGGGGTCTTAGTAGGTACGCAATGACAAAAAGAAAAATGATGGTCAGAACGCTGATACCGGATACCTTAAGATACTGATAAAATATTATAGTATCTTCACCGTGTGTGACGCACTTTACGCTTTTTCGATCAGGCCACGTGTCCTGACGCGAGTTTAAGATTTTATACCCAACGCTGATAAAGAAGTTTTCACTTCAAAAACCCAACGCAACGAAGAACATATAAATACCATAGAAAATAAATACCATTTTAAATATTTATAAAAATAAAAAAAAACAAAGTCGTCGGGGCTGCCATAGGTACTATCATTATCATATTATCATAATTTTAAAGATCGTCGGGAAGTTTGTAAAATTATTTATTCCTTTTCCTTCATTGCGTTGGGTTTTTTTTTAATTTTTAAACTTCGGTTTCTTATTTTCATGTAATATTTTCAAGTGAGCGAGACCTACCTTTACCTCCATAATACATTCCTACATAATATTGATATCTATATAATATAAGTTTGTTGCTCCTTGACATCTTTTAAGTTGGGCCGTAACCGTGCACAAATTGTAATGGACCACAGTGGCAAAAGAAGTGGTAATTGCCAAGCGCCGCGCCCGCGCCAGGCCTATGTGGCTTTGAGTAGAATTCAAAATTTCCAGGGTGTGGCTATCCTCTCGCTCCCATATCCCCCTCTTCTTTCACAGACTTTCAAACTCCTTCCATCCCTAGTAAATGGCAGAACCGATTTTGATGTAAACCATATTATCTAATTGTACCTATATGTATACGACATATCCTGTCGTTTGATGCTCCATTTGGTTTATTAATCTAACCACTGTCACCCCTAAAGTGTAATAAACGGATGAACCGATTTCGATAAAACATTACTAATTGTAATTCACACGTTGATCTTTCATATTTTGATATGCCGCTTGAGATATTATTTGACCACATTCGATTATTGTTCATTCCCACTTTTGTAATCTGATCACCGCTGTAATCTATGCTGTAATCTAATAAATGGAAAAACCGATTTGGATAAAAATAGAACTAAGTATAACTGTACTTCACCCGTTATGCACTTTCATTTGATATGTCACTTAGGTATACTTGACAACAATCGTTTCTTTCATTCCAACTTTTACCCATATATAGGTATAGTAAATGGATGAACCGATTTTGATTAAATATGTCCAATTATACTTTACACGTCATGCCCTTTCATTTCATAGGTATGTCCCTTGAGTCAAAATTAATTTTTTTGTTACCTACAACTTTTATACCGTTTATCAAATAAATGGATGAACCGATTTTGATAAAATTTGACTTATTGTTACTGATAGGTCGTTCACTTTCATTTAATATATCACTAAAGTATATTCGATAACTTTAGTTATTTTCATTCCTACTTTTACCTCTATATGTATACCTAGGTATAATAACCTATTTTGATACAGTTTATCTAAGAACCAGCGTCGGAAAATATGCTGCCTAATCACTAAAGTATATTCGATAACTTTAGTTATTTTCATTCCTACTTTTACCTCTATATGTATACCTAGGTATAATAAATTGATTAACCTATTTTGATACAGTTTATCTAAGAACCAGCGTCGGAAAATATGCTGCCTAACAAAAAAACCGCATCTAATTACCTGCTAGCGAGCTACGGTGGCACAAACAGATACACACACAGACACACATAGCGGTCAAACACTTATCACCCATCTTTTTGCATCGGGGGTTAAAAATATTATAATACGACATAATTTAAAGGACATTTTATGTATAAAATTTACCTAAAAATAAGCATAATTTTAATTTGACCCCTCCCCCCCTACTACCTCAGCTTACCCCCCCACCCCCACCCTTGGGGACTTTCGATATGATCATCTGGACATTTTATAGAAATAAAAAACTGTAGCGTATAACAGATAACTTACGTTTTATCGTACATTGTGTAATAGTGTACCATAGAATGCCTTAGCAAATGTTCGCCGTGAATACTTAAATGGTCATAACTTTTTTATTTATAAACCGATTGACATGAAATAAACACTAAAAGTTAAATGAAGATTACCACAATATATTAGTGAAAACCGCATTTAAATCGGATAAGCCGTTTCTGAGATTAGCGTGTTCAAACATACAGACAAACAGACAAACGGACAAACGGACAAACAGACAAAAAAAATTTTAACGACAGTTTTGGGTTTGGGATCGATTTAGTAATAACCCCTGCTAATTTTTTTTTACATATTTTCATTGTACAGACACCACTTTTCTAGAATTTTATTATATGTATTGATTTCGCGCGGATTTTCGATGCAGGATTACAATGCGGGTTTAGGACAATGATTCAATTCAATTCGCGATTATCTTTTCAGGCCATCAAAACTTTCGCTTTGCTTTTTAATTAACAATGGTTTATTGGTTTAAATTTTCAGAATTTTCTTTAATTTTAATTTTTAACTGATGACTAATCGTCTGTGTACTGTCATTTGAGATATATTTTTATTTAATTTTTAAACGTTAACTTGTAGATTGAGATTTAGATTTAGATAGTTAATGACGTACTTACTACGTAGTAAGCAAATGAAGAAAATTACCTATTTTAATACAATACTTTTTAAACATACTTAGCTGATCCATCCGTGTCCACTTCATTCATTACACGCGGGTAAAGCTGAACTTTTCAGCTATTTTTTCATATAATATGTACTATGATTTATCATTATTATATTCATTCAATCGTTATAAACATTAGTATATAGATCTTTATAAGCTCTCCTTTTCAGTTCTCTTATTTTATTACTTTTCAACTCTCTTTTCTACTTAATTAAGGCTCTAACAAAACTGATATTATTATACATATCAACATTAGAGTATAAACATCAAAGCCTTTCTTGCCCTCAAACTATCAGTTCAAGATCCGTTTCAGATAGGTAATACACAGTCATATACTCACAAAATGATGGATGGCCATTATAAAAGTCAATACAAGTCTGTCAATAACACGAATCGTTTCATCAAACAGGCCATTAGTCACCGACAATGTCCTTTAATGTATTGTTAAGTATAAAACCACTAATTTGCCAACACAGGCACAATCGGTATTTACATTTGTACCATTTTCGCTCAGTGCACACCGTGTGAAAATCCTTTTACTTTCTGGGAAATTTTAAATTTACTGTCATTTGTTTGATTGAGGACATTATGTTGTCTTTGTTACTTTTAGGACTGTACAATTATTTAAATACATTATTTAAGCTATTATAATATTCGATATAAGTAGGTATGTAGGTAATGTATTATGGCTAATATCTAAGTAGAGCTAGCGAGTTATACATAAGGCTTTTAAATTATTTGAGATATATGGCTAAATTTATTATATACGAATGCCTTTATAAATACACAGAAAAGTTTCATATTATACAAAATTACAAGCTTTAAAAGCAAACTTTGTGAAGATAGTTAAAAATTATTATTTGATTTCAACACAATAAAAATTGTACCTACTCAGAAATCAGAATTGAAAATGTAAAGAACATTGTTTCTTAGAACGTATATTATAATTTTGAAATAAGAGTTAATGTTTTACTTATAATACAAACTATAAAATCCTACATTACCCATTCATCCTTATGTAAACAGTACTATAACTATAAGAGTATTTAAACAACTAGTCATTAGTCTGTAAATACTAAATACTACAATGTCCATTCATCCTAAGTATTTGCGCAGCATCTAACGACAATGTCCTCATATATTTGAAAACAATGAGAAAATTGTAGGAAAAACTGAACACACAAGTATAGTTCTTCTTAGTTCATGTCAAGGATAGTGCGTTTCTTGTTTTGCTTAGGGAAAAGTAACTGTATCTTGTAATAATAAAGTTTAGAATAAGTTTAATGATTATTTCAATACATTACCCAACTGTTAGTTTATCGTTGTCTTTCTAGGACTAGTACCTACTGTGCAATCGTTGTTTTTGTATTTATTTATGATGTCTAAGTATTATATAAGTTGTCTAATAATAAATCATTTTATGCACTATGTAAGTACTACTTTAAAAATATTTTTAAAACGTCAAGATGTACTTAGCCTCATCCATACTAATATTATAAATGCGAAAGTAACTCTGTCTGTCTGTCTGTTACTCAATCACGCCTTAACTACTGAACCAATTTGCATGAAATTTGGTATAGAGATATTTTGATACCCGAGAAAGGACATAGGCTACTTTTTTACCCCGGGACATAGGATAGGTTTTATCCCGGAAATCCCACGGGAACGGGAACTATGCGGGTTTTTCTTTGACTGCACGGGCGAAGCCGCGGGTGGAAAGCTAGTTTGTCTATAATTATACAGTTCATACTTCTGCGATTATGACAGAGAGCAACAGAAAAAGAGATTGTACAGCCAGAGAAAAGAAAAACCATATAAAGGATCTTCCGACTTTGATACCCAGAAGATTACAATTTACACAATATGTTGGTAAATGGAAAAGCTGACCAATCGTAAAAGTGTTTTCCAATTTGTTCTCACATATAATATACTAGCTGTGCCGCGCGGTTTCACCCTCGTGGCTCCGCTCCTGTTGGTCTTAGCGTGATAATATATAGTCTATATTACTCGTGGATAATGTAGCTTTCGAATGGTGAAAGAATTTTTAAAATCGGTCCAGTAGTTTATGAGCCTATTCATTACAATCAAACAAACAAACAAACAAAGTTTTCCTCTTTATAATATTAGTGTAGACAACGAAAATTTACTTTTTAAACAAACTAAATGGATTAAGTTATTTTGTTCTAAACATTTACCACTGATAATTCATAATTTTATAATACTTTTTATCTATACTAATATTATAAAGCTGAAGAGTTTGTTTGTTTGTTTGTTTGTTTGTTTGAACGCGCTAATCTCGGGAACTACTGGTCCGATTTGAAAAATTATTTCGGTGTTAGATAGCCCAATTATCGAGGAAGGTTATAGGCTATATATCATCACGCTACGGCCAACAGGAGTGGAGCCACGGGGGTGAAACCGCGCGGAGCAGCTAGTACAATATAATTACTTTTAATACAATATATTAAGTCATACTTACTTGCGTAATCTTACGAAGTACCAACAATATAATCGCT
>CAJQZM010032617.1:0-18645 GCA_907164665.1 Colias nastes | reverse complement strand
CGCGCAGGCGGTCGCGGCCGCGGCCGCGGCGTGCGGATGCGCGACAGTGAAATAAATCTCGCGATGAGCCGATCTCAAATCTGTGTCACTAATTCCCACTCTGTATTTTTGTAAACTATTTTTGTTCGATTTATTTGTCCTGAGACAATATTTATTTTGTTAAGAATTGTTTGATAAAATTAAAACTGAAGATAGCGATCACTCAAGTGACGTCATTTTACTTCGTATAAATAACGTCTATTCTTAATGAAGCGTTCGGTCGACGCAAAAATTGTTTTCCACGAGCTTTCCTAGACAATAAACATGCTTCACATAAAAATAGTCTTTAAAACAAAACAATACTCGATTGTGAGTTTTGCTATAAACATATTTTATTGGCCTATATTTTTAATTTAAAAAACTGCAATATTTTAAAATTTTTGGATGTAGTCGTAATGTCTCTACAAATATACAATTTTATCGAAAAATTTTAAGAAAAATAATAATAAAAAATCTATTTTTTATTTTTTATTCTTACAATTTAATACGCTACGACCTACGTCGTCACTCGTCACTAGGAGCATACACGTATGCGTCAGCTTAAACAAAAGCAGGCACTAATGCATGTCAGCATGCACAGCCTAATTTTCTAACAAAATTTGGCAACGAGCGTGGAAATTTAGCAGAAATATGGAAATCGGTTGCCGTAGAGTGGCTTCGGCGTGGCCGACGTAAACATAGAGCTCGTGCTATTCATGTTATTTCGATATTGCCATCCCAATAGGTTCATTTCGGAGTTCAATATAATAAAAGCACACGTATAGATAGAAGATTCATTCTCTTTTTCCCAACTAGAATAATAATAAATAAATAGATAAGGCACGTGAGATGCATAAGACGTAAAGCAGTGTCGTGCCGGTGCAGTGCACTGTGTAGGGGGCACGTCGTAACGCTCGCTGTGTCATGCGCCTGCGTCGCTGCCGGTAGCGATGCGGAAGCGTCGCGGCAGGCGACCGGCGGTTATCAGCGACCGCGCGACCACGACCTCGCCGCCGCGCCGCGCCGAGACGCTATGAAGGACGATCTCGCGCCCCTACTTACTTTAATAGGGGTCGCGTGCTTTTATCTCGCTCGTATCGTAAACATTGCTGTTCGGAATAGACAAAATAATAATCAAATGGTAACCCTGATAGCGAGAGGCGCGATGTATTCATTTTGGTGACGGAGCGGCATTCGCATCCGGTTATTGTTCTATTCAATCGGCGGACGGGAGCGCCAGAGTAGTTGTCCATCGGCCGCCACGGAAGATAGTTGTCTGCCGAGCGCCTCGGGAGCGTGTAGTCGCTTGTTTGTTACGTGCGGACCACGTACTTAATCGTAATAAATCGGCCCACGGAGTTTTTAATTATATTCATTTAATTGTGGATTCGAGATATTGATAGTAATTTCGCGCTGACCGCGAGTTATTTAATTGTGAAGTGTTAATGGCGACGTAGTGTGCCTGGCTGTACAGTGGTGACATACATTCATCGTAAATTGTATCTTTTGTATAATCTTTTATCATCTATTATTCCCGTAAATATAGTTTTTCCTCCCCAAGGGTACCCTATTGTTTTATACTATTTGACTGACCGACACACCACATATGTACTTATATTCTACGCAACGTGGTAATCTCAGGTATGTACCTAGGGTTTGATTTCGGTAATATTTAACTATTGTTATTTTGGAAAGTGTGCGTCAACGGTCGCCGATCCGTTCTTTGTGATACAATTGCAGATACACAACAGTGTTGGAAATGATTTATATTGTATCCGTATCAGTTTTGATTCATTATTTACGGATAGAACTAGCTTTCCACCCGCGTTGTCGTGTCTTAAATTATATGCTAAAACCTTCCTTTTAAAACACTAGGTATATCTAAATAACTGCAACTAAATGAAAGAAAGAAAATAAATTTATTGTCAAAAACATTACAAACAAAAAATTAAAATTTCTCTTAAAATTAAATGAGGCAAATGGACACAGCCTCAGCAAAATGCTGCACAAAAACAACGCTGATTTACAGGCTGTACCGATGAATGAAAAAATCTGCACACATAGGGACAAACAGACACCGGGAAGCCACTTTTGGGAAGCCACGTTTGTAGGTAGTTGATACGTTAGCTTAATTGCAATTATTGATGTATAGAATTTAGTTATACATTATAATATTATGCCTTCCTATGCAAATGAATAATTAGAAGCCGTGATTAAAAGTTGAAATCGCGATACGTACCTACAATTGAAACTAGTGTTTTTATGTTTCTATTAAACTACATTAATAGTTCAGATACTATTGATTTACTTTGAATACTTTTGAATTTTGAATACTGTGCAATGGAATGACGAACGTACAAAACCGACCATTAAATTGAACTATTGTTTCAAATCATCCAATTTCGATGAAATAAAAGCTTGTAAAAACACAAAGATCGCTAGTAGAGCGCGGACAGGACGCCGCGTTCCCGCGCGCCGATTTTTTTTTTTCACTTTTTATTATTTTTAAAGGCTTCTACCCTGGTCTATATTTGAATCTCAGTATTTGACTTTCAGTCAATGTAAAAACATTGACTGAACGTTTAAATTGACTTTCAGTCAATGTAAAAACATTGACTGAACGTTTAAATTGACTTTCAGTCAATGTAAAAACATTGACTGAACGTTCATATTTTAAACATTGATAAGTAATATAATTATTCGTTGAAGCCGTTGTGCTAAACGACCGCCGGTGCCCGGTTGAGCTGCTGGTACATTCGCCTTTTTGTAAATAAATAAAAAGCTAACAGCGATAACACGAAAGAGTTAAGGGCCCTTAGTAGGTGAAAACGGAAAAATGGACTGTTTTCTATGAGCTATAAGTGAAAATATTGAAGTTTTTTCGCACTGAAATTTCTAATATGTATTACAGAACGTATGTGTGATGGGATGACTGTTTCCAAAACACGATTGGAAAAATTTTGCTCGATAAAAAAAAATCCTGAAGTTACCTCTAAAATACCATATAAATGCTCATTACAACTGTATTTTACGATAATAATTCGTATAAAATCACAAATAGATAGGTATTTACCTTCTCGATTTCGTGACTGTTTTAGATTTAGAAAATACTAAATATTATTTTCATTCACTTTTTAATAAAAATGTGAATACGATAAATGCGCTTACGATTTTTAGTTTCGAGCACGTTGATTCCATACTAAACGCGGACCCCCTCACCCCTTACCTCAGGCCCGAATAGCTGAATTTTCGCTGACCGCCTAACACCCCTTAAGGCCACATGTCGCGATGCAGAACGTGCCGCGGACGGCGAGTGCGAGCTTTGGGATATCCGAACATAATAACACGTTACAAACGTCAATACAATCTCACACGGATAACGCATTCGCCCTACAGATAAATAATGCAAAATTGTTGCCAGCGCGAGTATATTTATTTAATGCCACTTTATTATTTTTAAACTTGAGTACAAAGAAATTGTTGATAAATTACGCGTGTCCGTACATAGGACTCTAACTGTGACTTTTCATAAAAATTGCTTGCATTACTATAATTTTGGCCGCCCTGGCTTCTTCTTCGCGAATATATTTCTTTAAATCCTTTTAATGTCTTGACACAATGAAATGAAGTTTCATTTTTGAAACATCTGAACTTGCTTCTTGATGCACAATTATTATACCAAATACGTTCAACACGAAATTATGTTGTCATAAACACAAAATCAGCGGCGTGATGTTGTTAACACACTGTTTAAGCAATATCAATCAAAAATTTATGATGTGGTGTTGTTAAGTATTTTGTCATAATCAGTGTCCGAAAAATATGCGTCCCATTCATTATTTATAGTACACAAAATCCGGGACAGTATACTCAAAACGTTTATAATATGTAATTATGCAGTTACCTACAGGGCGGTTCGCTCCACGCCTCGTATGGATAAATCCGGGAATAAATACGGGAGGGTAAATCCGAACAAGGCGGACGCCAGCTGGCTCGGTATACATTAAGGTATGTCAAGTTTATCAAATATGTAGCAAAGTTGTTCCACGATGAAGTAATGGAAATGCCTGTGTCAATATAACCTGTTCAAAGTAGAGCCGCTGTTGTGTCTTGTATCGTACGAGGGTGGTCCTCGGTCCATCGCTGGGTATTATTGAATATGAATAAAAGAAGTCCCTGTCTTAAGTAGAATGGATGAATAATGAATGAGACATACTTGTAATGAAAATGAATATCAACTCTCCCTCTATTCCTTCCTCCACTACGCACTTAGAAATTATCGTTTCACAATTCGACGCAAGTCCTTCATCTAATTTGGGGTGATAATAATTAATTATTCTTTTACGTAGTAATATATTATATGTTAAACTGTTTTATACATAATTTGAAGTTGTTGTGATCGTTTGAATTATTTTGATACAGTTTCAAAACAATAGAAGTTATCAAGTGCAATATATTATACTTATCAGTTTGTCGCTAATAATGTACGTATATATCTGTCAACTGTGCTAATAACTTGCAATTGCACACACGAGCGCACACACACACACGTATACTTTTATTTAGATTTATATTTCACAATATTATATTTACATAAATAGTTTGGTAATGACAACTTGTTCTTCACACAACTGTAAAAAATGTAGAATACTTTATTTATTGTTCGATTGATTTAATGCGTCCAGCATCGCGACTCCCGTCACATCTCGTCTATTTCGGTTGTTCGGAATGTAATGAGATTTAGAACACAATAAAATTCTACGACGAAATGTAATGAGTTTACTTACAAAATTTATGGTCGATGTAGCAATCACAATTATTTTTCAACATCTTTCTTTCACTGTAGAATGTAATTATTTTGTACATGGAAATTTCAAGTTAACATTATTACAAGCTGAAAGCAGGGTGGAGTCGGGCGGGCAGGCCGCGCCGGGCGCTCAGCCGAGGCGCGCTCGTGTGCTATCGGACCATCGGCCCTCAGCCGAGAGTCCTGAGATAACTCCTTTGACTTTGATATTTGCTGACTGAAGTCCTTTACTATACCTAGCTACTTGTCTATTACCTAAGCCGCTGTGCTTACTAGAGAATAGGATAAATAAACAATAGAAATTCAAAGTTTCTGTAGGTAGGTATTTATATTAAATAAGATTTACAAAATTTCGTAGATACTATGCACATAATGCATTTTTTTAACGACAATTTGCTTTCATCTATGGATTGTTCACCATAATATCAACTTGTTTTAACATTTAACATTTAATATTTACAGTGTGCCATTGCTATGTGGTATGCTATCATAAGTTATGTTATGATCCGTGAATATGAACATATTATAATATGATATGAAAATTTGCGGAGAATTACCCACGCAGCAATCAATTTTACATTAAAATTGAACCCGTATAATTTCGTTAGCATAGGTGATATTGTATCAGTGTGATTACAGTACAGCAGTGATATTCTGTAAGGTTATTATAAAAACTCGAACGCGGAATCCGCGGTGAGTTTTCGATTTCGTATTCTGTAAAACTCGACAGTACTAGTAGCGCCACATCGTCGAGAGCGGCGACGAGGTGAACTGTGCTAAGTGAGTACTTTTGACGTTTATAGTATGAATTCGGCATTCTGTAAGGTAATTTTACACCTCGAACGTCGAGTTCGAGTGTTTACAAATACGAATTCACCTGTCAGCAATTCACTCGCCTATTAGTTGCCGAGTTCGTGAGTGAGTTAGCAGTTGTGGAACAAATTTGATACAAATTTTATATATTTTTTTACTAAAATGGCGCGTTATTTTATATTAAGTGCTATAATACGAGAAGCTAATGCTGTGGATATAATAGAAAGTCGCCGGCAAAGTACCAGCATTCGGGAAATGCAAATTATTAATCGAAATAAAAATTTTGTTGAATGCTACCGTTTATCGGAAGAACTAGTTTCTCAAGTGATGAAAGACATTAAAGTTTTATACTCTACTTGGGCACGGGAGGGATGAGACGACCTTTCCGAGGAGCTACAATGTTTAAGATTTTAAGTTAAATATTTCAATAAGCTTGTTGTATATGATAATATTTTAGTTAAATACAAGAATCACATTACTCACCTCATAGTTGTTATTTTTGCAGTTTTCTCCTTTAAATAATTTATGCAACACGTTTAACACCAATTACACAACAACTTAATAAAGCCAAACTCAAACATTAACTAAAACTCCAACAAAACTTTTAGAAAGAATGCAACACGAAACACTTTAAAATTAGGTACAAAAAACCACTTGAGAAATAAACAAACTTCAAACGAACCACAGACAATCGTCCTTTTTTTTCAGTGACGCTAGAATTATTTTGATTTTAAAGAATTTATCAGTGTAAAATTGCAATTTTAGTTTAATTCCACCCACGGTACAATACTAAAGTGTTATTATGTCTTCAAAATGTGTTAAATTGCCGCATTTTAAAGATAATAACAATGTCGATAAATTCAAATCTATAAGATCCCTTCACTCGGCAAGTGAGTTTCGAAGTGAGACTCACTTCGCTTCGCCTCTGCCGAGCGGATGTTTACAGAATGCGAAACCAAAAACTCGAACGTTCGAAAGTGAAGTGAGTCGACTCACTCAGGTGAGATGCGAGTTCGGGCGCGTTTTTTACAGAATAGCCTAGCAGATGCGAAAATATCAATGATAAAATATAATTCAATGAACCAGTATGAGCTAAATTAAATTACCGATATCGGGAAACGTATGAAAGCGTACATAATAAAGCTCTCAAAAATAAACATCAAAATTTACTTATTTGTGAACAAAAATATTCCGTGTAAATTGGCAAAGGCGTTTGTCTGAGCGATACTCTCTGTGATCCCATCTCGAAATACCAAACAGGAGTAAAGGCCATCGGAAATATAACACCTCGCTCTCGCATTCACCGAGCGAGTCACATGTTCCATCTTGTTTATTCCTACTAGAAATAGGTACAAATAAAATAGTGGCCCTTCAGACAACTCTACGATGGTCGTGTTGGTAAAATAATGAAATCACTTATCTATCTAATCGAATTCACTACTTTAGGTACTTTTATAATTCGCAAACATCAATTTATACTATCATCATCCCAATCGGAAAGGGTTTCACTTTTCGAGCGAGTCGAACGCTCGTGCGTACTCCGCCTATTAATAAAAAGATGGTGTTTTTGTTTTCATTTCTAGAGGCTGATAAAATCCGACAGAAGTGTTGTGTGTTGAACACCGACGTTTATTATTTCACGTGGAAAGCTTTCCAGATACGAGAAATTCCGACATTACAGCGAATAGGTGTCATTTACCGGCGGCGCGGCGGTGTAGTTAGTTATATGTAGAAGCACGTTGAAAATGTCCTCAGTTAAAATATCACTTCAATTAATTATATAAAAAATATTGCACGATTAACAGCTGTCTCAGTGTTTTTGTGTGAATCAAATATAAATATGTCTAATAAAAAAATTTGTAATATGTGTCGGGAATGTATACCTGATAACTTATTCTTGGAATGCTCCAACAATAAATGTAAGAAAAAATATGATATCAGTTGCCTTCAAATGGAATTAACCACGTTCACTGAGCTTACTCATGAATTCAAAAAAAATGGGCATGTCCTCTGTGTGTGTATTCGAATGCTAGACAATCTAATGTGGATAATATTTCGGTAAGGAACGAGAATCCAAAGATAGACGTATTCACAACACCAAAAAGTAATGTTAACACTAAACGCGGCACTAATTCACAATTAACTCCTACCACTATTTGCATGGATTTCCAGCTACTAGAAGAGTTGAGAGGACTACGTTCTGATATAATAACCCGTCTAGATAGCCACGAAAAAACACTAAAGCATTTGCAAGATGTAGTTACACAAACAACAACTGATTTAACTAATATCATTGCAATTATGAAGGTACTTGAAAATAAAATTATCACAAAAATAAATAATCAAAATTGTGAATTATCGCGCGAAATGGAAAATCTGACTTCCTCTCGTTCGTTCGCTGAAACTGTCCATCAGCAAAATAGCCCAAAATTAAGTCACAAAATAACAAGCCAAATAATTAAAAGTACGAATGTTTTCAATACAAATAAGTGTGTGGCCACTAAACCTGCGACTTTATCGGCTTTATCTGTGAATGGATCGGATGTAATCGATGAGCACATGATGGAACAAAGCGCGGATACTGATTTGAAATCAATGCCGTATAAAAATATTCAGCGACGTCAGACCAAGAACTATGTGACTAAAGGTAATAACGAGTCAATTGTGGCGTTGAAGGGCACTGAACGTAAGAAACATTTACACGTGTGGCGCTTACACTCTAATACCACTATTGAAAACATAACTTCTTACGTGCAATCGGTATGTGGTCCTGATGTTTCTATAAAAATTGAAAAAATCAAACATAAAATCGAGAGAGATTATGCATCTTTTATTATCAGCGTACCGGAGCAGATGTTTGATAAATTGAATAAAGCTGAAATATTTTGGCCTGTAAATGTTGAATTTAATGAATGGATTTGGTTTCGAAAATCCAATAAAAAAGCGAATGAATAGGTAAACCAAGTTCTGAGTTTGAAATATTCTATCAAAATACACGGGGTTTACGTACGAAATTGGATAAATTTAGAGTGAATATTGAATTATTGAATGCAGATCTCTTTGTTATAACTGAATCTGGGTGTAGTCCGTCTATACAAGATAGAGAAATTATTCCCCCCGGATATCAAATTCTACGTTGCGACCGCAATGACGGACGCAAGCAAGGCGGCGTATTTCTCGTGGCCACACAGCGGTTGGATCTACGTGAGGTGCGCGCGCCCGGCGTCGCGATAGACTCCTGCGTGTTCGAGATGGTTTGTGCAACTGTACATTTAGGTAATAAAATGTTATTTTTATGTTGTGTTGTATATATTCCTCCAAGTAGTTCAGAAAATGAGTATATGGTATTATTTAAGAAAATTGAGGAATTATGTTGTAAATATGAAAAAGTTATTGTGTTAGGTGATTTTAATATGTATTCTAGTTCAATAAATATAAATAATTATTATGAATATTTTATGACATATTGTCAATTCACTCAAAAAAATTCAACGTGTAATTGTTTAGGTCGACAGTTGGATTTGGTTCTGTGCTCGGGTTTTAGCGATGGAATTGAGGTAGTTGCAGCGGATGAAGTTTTAGTGCCTGTGGACGCGTATCATCCACCGCTGACGTTGAGGCTGCGCGCGCGCGTTTCTCCCGCGTGCGCTGCTTCCGCCCCCACCACCCAGGCCGCCTCCGCCGGGTTCACAAATGACCGATTACAATGGAACTTTTATAAGGCTGATTTTCAATTAATGTACGCACTTTGAACGTCTACTGAGTGGGATCCTTTATATAAAATGGAAGGTGTAGAACAGGCGCTAGATTTTTTTTATGCGAAAGTGTATGATATTTTTGATAGATGTGTTCCCAAGAAAAAACAATTCAAAACAAATATGAGATATAAATATCCGGAGTGGTACACGAAAAATATTATACATGACATTAAAGTTAAGGCTAGGTTACATAGAAAATATAAAATATCCAAACTAAAAACCGATTATGATGCATTTGCTGCATATAGATCTAGAATAAAAACAGCAATAGAGACTGCCCATAAACTGCATAGGGATAAAATTCAAAAACAGTTCAAAAGGGATCCGAAATCTTTATGGCAATATATCCGGTCTAAACGAGGCACGCCGAATCATCCAGTCATTATAGAGGATAACAAACATTAACGTGCTGGCCACGGACAATTCGCTATAGCGAAAATTCGCGCGGCGCGACCGGCGGCGCGACTTGCGAATGAATCAAATGTATGGAAATGTACTGGGCATGCCACGCGCAGCGGCGACCAGCGAGACGACCGGCGAATTTCCCCGAGCGAATCGCGCGGCACGACTAGCGATCGAAACAAATGTATGAGTTATTACGGCGCAGGCCACGGAGTCGAGCGGCAGACGCGGCGACTACTGCCGGAGCGAACTTAATTTAAAATAGTTTGTTTTTTTTTCGCGAAAATGGAGACGGAAGCTTTTATTGCAGAAATTCTAGCTAGACCAGCTATTTGGAAGTCTAGCCACCCGCAACATAATTTCTCATCATGCCTATATTTTTCATATTTTTGGTGGAATTCTCCGTCTGTAACACGATTTCTATTTAATTCGTGTACTCCACTATATCTTCCAAACATTAAATCTTGAGCAAAAAAGCTGCTACTCTCCAAACAACGTCGAGCTAACTTTGATAAAGCCATCTCGTCTCCTCGTCTACACTGGTCGCGGCGGCGAACGCAACTGCCCGTGGCGTGCTTACCGCGCCGCGCGAATTGCCGCGCCGCCCGTCGCGCCGTCGGTCGCGCCGCCGGTGTCCGTGGCCAAGGTGTTAGACGATGGGGAATGTGCTGCACAATTTGCGAAATTTTTTGAGTCTGTTTATAGCAGCGTACCACCACGATTAGATGCCAGGGCGGCGGCGGCGGCGGCGGCGACGAGTGGAGTATCTTGCGCACGAGTGCATGTGGAGGCTTTTAGCCAAAAAGAGGTAAGCGATGCGCTAAAACATTTGAAGCCAACGCATTCTGCAGGGCCTGATGGTATACCTGCTTTTCTGTTCAAGGATTGCAGCAGAGTGTTAGTTGAACCCCTTCTCTATATATTTAATATTTGTTTAAAATCTGCTACTTTCCCGGTCCGTTGGAAAATAACACGTGTCATCCCGGTTCCCAAAAATAAAACTGGATCCAGTGTAAGAGATTATAGGCCCGTGGCTGTATTGTCGACACCTGCGAAGGTATTTGAGGCAGCCCTCCATAGTCGAATACAGCAGCAAATCAGACCAATGCTTTCGGACGAGCAACATGGGTTCCGGCCAGCGTGCAGCACTGCCACAAACCTCCTAAGTTTCATGACTTAGTTGATCCCGGCGGTGGATGCTGGAGGCCAGGTGGATGTTGCATATTTTGATTTTCGAAAGGCGTTCGACACAGTCGATAATGACATCCTCTTAAAAAAATTTGCTGAAGTTGGGTACACCTACACCCCAAAGTTGTTAGAATTCTTTGTGAGTTACATGAGAGATCGGCAACAATATGTAGATTACAAAGGCTTTCTATCAGAACCATATTACACTAGGTCAGGCGTGAGCCAGGGAAGTAATTTAGGACCTCTTGGATTCTTATTAATGATTAATGATTTACCGGAAGTGATTAAGCACGGGACCTGCTTACTATTTGCGGATGACTTAAAATTATTCATGAATGTGAAAAACTATATGGATTGTAAACTTTTACAAAACGACATTAATAGAATTGTTCAATGGGGTCAGAGCAATAAACTTTATTTTAATACAACTAAATGCTATGTAATGAGTTTTACTCGCACTCGAACACCGCTACTTCACCAATATAATATTGAGTCGAGTTGCATAGAGCGAGTCTCTCAAATACGAGATCTAGGGATATACTTCAACTCTGATTTAACATTCTCTGATCATATTGTAAACATTTGCAAAAAGGCTTATAGGAACCTAGGTTTTATATTGCGACAATCACGGGAATTTACCGATATCGGAACTATCAAATCACTATATAATGCACTGGTAAGAAGCCATCTTGAATATGGTTCAGTTGTATGGGCTCCGTATGAACAAAAATATTCGTATATGTTGGAGCGAATTCAAAATAAATTTTTAAGATATTTATACATGAAACTTTACGCAGTGTACCCATATTATCCTTTGAAGTATCCTACTCATTTTGTTCTCGGAATGGTAGGATATTACGATTTAAAAGTGCGAAGGGAGTGCCAACTTGCACTGATACTGATACGTATACTACGGGGCAAAGACCAGAACCCGCAAGTTTTACGAAGCATTAGTTTCTGTGTACCGGACGCATATGTATGGAAACGTCGAAGCCCGCCACTTTTACTTGTTCCCCAGGCCAGAACTAATTTACTGTCTAGAGCCCCTTTGACAAAGGCCATTCATGTTGTCAATGAGGTGCACAATAAGTGCCTTTTCACACTACCCGGCTGCCGGATAGCCGGCGCCGGCTACCCGGTGGTGAAGTGTATGGGCATGGTACATAGCTTTCACATGTACCGGCGTAATCTATCCGGCAGGCGGTTGCCGGGTGCGCGCCGGAACCACCACTGTGCGTCCGGTCGCCGGGCATCGGTTAGCCGGCGGCCGAACTGATAGTGGTGTATGGAACACGCAACTAGCTTTCACACGCGCCGGCCGGTGAGTCGCCCAGGTACAGTCTGCGAGAGTACGTTAGTACTTGAAAAACCTGTCTTCATGTGCTCGTAGATCTGGGAATAATGTATAGAATGCACCTAATGCTTCTCTTTTCATATTAATTGGATGAACCCAATAATTTCTTGATTTTTCTTTCCGGCGCAGATAATTTCGTCTTCGATATAAAAGCCACATTGCAATTATTTGTTCACGGTCCATCTTTGAAACTATAGAATGAGACTGTACTCTTGTCGGCTCTCTAGCCAGCCGATACTGCCGGCATCAACCGGGACATGTGAAAGCTTATTTGACACCGGGTATCCGGCGCCGGCTACCCGGCAACCGGTACGTGTGAAAAGGCACTAAGTCTGACATTTTTTCAAGTAATTTGAGTGAATTGACAAAGATTATTTTAAATTTTATTGCTTACTCCTAGTCCTAAAATCTAACATATACAGTGTTAGATTTTACAACTTATTTAAATTGTCGAGAAATGAGTGGCTTTATTTAAATTGATGTATTTTAATAAAAATACATCAATAGTTTTATTATTTTAATATTGGATTTATAAATGAATTTTATTTTCTGACTATTAATGGAATATTATGTTTTCAATTGGACATTATCTAAAACTGTATTAAGTGTATTTAAATCAATGTAGTGATACTGTTATACTATACTAATATTGCGTTTTTGAATTAAATTTAGTTTTTAACTTTTAATTTAAAATGTTTTAAATTTGACATTATTAAAAAATATGTATTATTCAGCTTTATAATTATGTATATGTATTAATCATATTGACTATCAATATTTGACTAGAGTATCGAACATAATTGTAGCGGTTGTATAATATTGCAATCTCAATTAATGTAATATTTTTTTGTATTAATGAATAAATTGTATTGTAAATTTGACCTCCCTATCGCATTGGGTAAACTGTAATGGTAGGAATGGTTTTATATAAATAAATAAATAAAATAAATAAATAAAAATAATTTTTTTCCAAAGAACTCAATGGTGATAAATATAAAATTAAACAGTAGCTCTAGGCACTACAGCAACTCCTCGTTGCTGTAGTACCTAGAGCTACTGTCTGGAGACGAGGCAGGTGCGACTCGGAGTAATTAAGACCCGTCTTAAAGCCGTCGAGATAATATTTTGGGCGCTCACACTGCAATAGGAACATAAGAATACAAAACATATTTTATTGTAACGGGTGCCGTTTATGCACTTAAGAGACTTGTTTTATTCTTAATAAATATCTACATAATATTATTATGGCTCAAACGCAAGTACGTAAAGTATTCAACAAATAAATAGTGTGTTGAACTATTCAAAAATCGTACTACGCTTCTTTTGCACATTCAAAATGAATATAAACACTTAAACGATCAACCATTTGGATAAAATACAGTTAGTTTAGGGAAAATAATAATGAATAATACAGATACAGGGAAAATAAAATAATAATAAATATACATACTTGACAGTCAGCTGTAACATTCGGACGTCATATTGAAATCTTATCCATCGTTAAAGTGCAAATTGCAATACTCTTCAGAAATTGGCGGAGTAGTGATTTACATGAGAATAACCGTTTTACCCTAGGATAAGTCCTTGGTGAAACATAAAATTAGTTCAATCATAGAATAATTGCTGTTATAGGTACTCTGGAGGACTGAAGTAGGACTTATTCTTGTTTGGTGAAATCCACCAATTAAATAAATTAGGCATTTCTTCTGTAAGACTTCGGTTTGTTATTAACATGCTTTTATAATCGAAAAATTTAATGGATTTTCCTATACCTACAGTCGATTTTGGCCCACTTTAAACGGACAGATTTTATTTCTATTTTATACACTTATTAATTATTACCAATTTTTAAAGAATAGGTACGCAAGAATATATTTTACTTGAGTCTCAAATACACGTTCACGACGGTAACACACGGAGTATCGTTTGCACTCGCATTTGCAATTCGAAGCTCGCTTTGCTCTTTGGTTGTTAGTATTCAATTGCGAAAATGTAAGCGCATTTCAGCGAGTAACAAAACCATAATAATTCCCGACGATCGTATTCTATAAGTACCTACTTAGAATATAGCTATCAGTAACTCACACATAATTAGGAAGCAAGGAGGCCCGAGAACAATACACAGCCCATTAATTAATACGAGGGCGTAGTGAGACCGGTGGCGTGGCGCAGAGGAACCGCCGGAGTACCTTTCTCCGGCGCGCGGGCACGCAGCACAGCGCTCCGCTTTCCGAGCAGGCAAGTGGTTCCCGCTGCGTTCTCATTCCTCAACCAGCCCACTGTCAGGAACGTTTGAAGCGTGCACGTTTCCCGCAATTGCTTAATAATTGTATTGATTTATGAGAGCAATAACGTTACCGTTATGGTCTCCGATAAATATCTTTAATGATGATTTTTCTAATTAAGATGTGTCTACGCGTTTTATAATTTTAACGACGCAATAAATACGCAATAAAACATAAGAACCGCACGATCGCGAAAATTTCGTACGTGACAATCGGGTCGGGATATCGCTTGCGAGCTAACCTGGTTAGACTGAATCCTGCATTTTTGTAGCACAATGACTGGTCACAAGGAACAAAGTCGTGAGCGCTCGCTAGCGACAATACGTCTCTGTACTATCAATTGGGGTAAATTTTTGGCCGCGTTCCAGAAGTGGGGTCTAGCATTGAGATCAATACTGTTCCCACTCGCTCAGGTAAAGCGAAGAAGTCCGAGCCAATTTCATGAATATGAAAAAGGCTTTAGTGTTGAGTGCACGACCGCGAGCGCCGCGGGCGGACACACGGCCACTCCATGCCGCTCCTGATCATTCGATATTATCTTATCGATGTCACGGGGCAAAAAATAATTGTACACAATATTTTTCAATTTGAGCAAATAATATGCTTAAAGCAAAATTTATGTTTTAATCTGAGAAAAATGTTGCTAGGTGTTAAGTATAAGAAAACTGGGCATTTACTGAACGGCGCATGTCGTATCTAAGTGTGGTGTGTTCGAGTTCAGGCTTTCGTTAACCGCCGAGCCCGGGCGCGGCACGTAGATAAAGATCTTTAGGGCGCACTAACTCCAGCTTATCTTCGGCTATTATTTTAACTTTCCGAAAACCGCTAACAGCGGAATCAATATTCGCGAATTTGATATTATTGCTGGAGCAACTCACCGCGAATAATACAATGAATACTTTTTAACTAAGTAAACAAACTTAATTTAAAATAAATCACCTGCCAATCAGTGATAACGTTTCAAGTAATGTTGGTGGGTTATACTACTTAATGCAATAAAGTAACGAACTCAAACGAATTGCTACTATTGTTATTTGTGGTGAAGCATGTTTGACAGCATATATGCCACAACGAAATTCATCTCCGTACGCATCATATCAAACGAGCGTCAAATCCATTTACCATAGGGCAGAGTGTAATCATGGTTATATCAAATACTTGTTTCGATATCTGCTTTGCAAGCGCTGCGCCAAGGCCTGCGAGCCAAGCCGCGCGGGCACGCCGCGGCCGGGCTGCTCAGAGCCGGCTCTGCGTCACCTCTACCGGTACGAGTGCCGCGCTTCCGTCGCAAACTATTTCAGTTTTAATTATATCTCTTTTAATTTATTCTGCACTTTGATATTTATTAGATCCGGATGCCCTATTGATAATAAAAATGTTTCAAATACCTACGTTATAACAAAAACAAAGCTATTATTTTAGGTGATTATTGTGGATATGAAGTAAAAATTGAGCCTGGCGAATCGCGAGAGATGCGCGGGTTTATTACTGCAGAGATTTTGTATATACAGGGCCTTGTACATTTGGGCTCGTGTAGACTCAGTAGTAAGATAATGTTTGTTTATGTGCTTTTCGCGGTAAACTGTAACGGTATCGAGCAAATATTGAATGAACGCGCGCCATTGAGCTCCAGCTATTAATACGTGCGTCCCGTGACCGCCGCAACTGAATTCTTCTGGTACTCAGTGTATATTGAATGCAAACATTACGCGGTACGCTAAATCTGTCTAAACAAATTACACTTTTTATCCTATGATAACATGTTTATGCATCATCCCAAGTGGATTGTTCTTAAGGTAAACTGAAGGCAGAAAATGTAATCAAAGGCGACCTCTCATCAGAAAATATTTCCACGAATGTCTACAAAGAAGAATAACGAGAACGATCAAGTCAGGGATGAAATTAGAAACTAGATCTGTATAGGTAATGAAGGGTTCGAAGATGGCAGAAAAGACTGTATCTATTAAAATATGTCAAACGAACGTAACTCTGTGTCGAGACTCGGGACCGCCGCGCCGTAAAGAAAACCGACAAGATATTACGATTTAGTAATTAGCACCAAGGATAATATTGCAATCTCGGGGATCGTCTAACTTTCACAAAGGCAGAAAATGCATTTCATGATGCCCATAAAAGTTTATGTGTAAAATAAGAATCGGCGATATAGAGCGTATGTTATATCGAAACCGGCACCTATGCCCTATTTCCATTGATATATTTAGAGCAGGGACGCCATTGAATACGAGATATATTTTATAAAATATTATACTTTTTTTTACGTTAATGAAGTATAGTGAAGACGAAGAAGGCTCGAGGGCGGTCGAGGAGCGCTCGGGCGGGCGTTGCGTCGTGCTCCGCCCGCGCGGCGCGCCTGGCGGTCGGTGCCTGCACGTTCCACCGCGCCACGCGCTTCCCACTCCGCGACGAAAGCATTTACGAGACGCACAGAAAAGCGCATTCAATTTCTCTGTGAATACTCTTCACATAATTTATTTCATTTTATATTCCAGATAGCACTTAAGTATTTCTCGTGAATTCTTCTGCTGAATATTACACTAATTGGATCGTAAAGATGTATGCCATAATAATACGTATTATGGCATACATCTTGATACATCTTGCCCTGTGTGAGAACTACTTATGAACTAGTACGAGATATCTACTCTTGAAGACGCTAATGTTGTTAAAGTCCGAGAGGCTAGTAAACACAAAGTACTCAGTAGCACGTGGTAGCGTACACTCACCCTGCCATTTTGCACAACCATAGAGAAATCGACAGCTCACCTGAAACAATAAAATAAACATTTCATTTTACATTGCTTTAATTAGAGTTATGTAATCCTATTTTGACGTTACCGCAATCGGTTCGTGTTTATAAATACTTCAAAAGCCAGATTAACATCATTAACTGGTTTAATAACAATTCATATTTAATATAATGTATCAGTGCTATTATAATTATCAATCACTGAATTTTTCGTTGCATTTTATTCAGTCATGAATCATTTCGAATAAATTCATCTTTTGAAGTTTGTATGAATGAAGACACTTCCGAGCTCGAGCAATGCTTACTTGAACTTTGCCCCAAAATGTTCCTCTACGGGACTGGACTAAAGAACTTTAATACTATTGATCTGTACTTCAACCCACAGATAGATGTAGAATATTTTTTAACGAAAAAATGTTATAAATCCAAATTTGATACGGTTGAAATTATTTAAATAGCAAAGATTTTTGTTGAATTGTTCTTTCCTTCTATATGAGACGTGCGAATCTTAATTTATTTTAATATAGCCACTGTGCGATCGATAGCTATAAGATAGTTGCCAGGAATCTCGTGCGAAGACCACAATGTTCTATTTATCCGTTCCTTTCGAGTCCAGGGTGATCCGCTGAACGCATTACGCTGATCTATTCCTAGCGCAAACATTGGAGGTGATCGAACACAGAGCACGCGCTGCCGCGCTGGCGGTGAGCCGTTAGCGCACTTGACGACACGTAACTTATGCTTCCGACATCATCAAAACAAACGCATACATATCTGCTATATATGTATACATATCTGCTGTATATCTCGAAACTTTGCGCGCAAGTGTAACCGACGGCCCGTGAAACTGTTGCTAACTAGCTGGAACCTAGGAAACTCGAGATGTCCTTGATTGGGTATAAAGCAAAATGACCAATCTTCTATTAGATGATACGTGTAATATTCAAGATCAAATCTAAAAAAATAAAATATGTATCAAACTAGATGATATTTTCGAGGATTCTGTTTGATCATAAACATAAAATATTAAAATTGATTCGATAAAAAATAATCACGAAGTTACCTCTAATTTTCACACTCTAAGGCGCGGGTCAAACACAAGCGGCGCAGGCGCGGGCGTGCCATAAGCGCACCTCTTCAACCTGTTTTGCACCACGTCCTTCTACATTTTGTATGAAAGAACTTTGGAAATAGCCAATAGCGCACCCGATGCGCGCCGGCAGTGCGCCCGATGCGCGCCGGCAGTGCGCCCG